>VZTG01005565.1:105730-163845 GCA_013397845.1 Melanocharis versteri | reverse complement strand
GGCGGGGCCGGAGGGGTCGCGGCCGTACGGGCGCCCTGAGGGAGACATGGCGTGGGAGCCGAGAGAAGACGGTGAGGGGACGCGCCCACCCGCTCTCCTCCCGGTTTCGGTATAGCCCGCACGTCGGGGCAGGCGCCTGCATGGTTTGTCTGATTTACGTCTAAATTTGCCGAGTTTATTTCGTAAAACGAGGAAAACCTTGGAAAGAGCAAAGAAAAGCTGTAAGAGAGCACGTTGTGTGTATTTTTTTTTTTGTGGAGGGAAGCCCTACAAGGTCGTACGAGCACGGGGGATGTGGCACATTCCAGAATGTTTTTTTCGTTGCGTCTCAGCCTAAGCGGTTACAGAGTGTCCGGGCTGAATAAGTGAAAATTAATAGAAAGGCAGACGTTTCCCTAAGAGCGCGGCTTTTTCAGGAGGCTGGAATACTGGTCTGAAGGGCTGGATATAATAAATATGTGTGAATGACAAAAAATGTCCTGAAAAAGGCTCAAAGTTGCTCGTATTAAGTTGATTTTTTTTTTTTCTGGTTAGTGCAAAGGTGGAAGGCCAGCCCAATGGTGACACGATCCCAGCTGAGCAAGCCGGGCCTTCCGAAGCCTCTGGAGCTGCTGGGAGTTGTCAGAGTGATCAGATAGTGCAGAAAATAGAGGAAGTGCTCTCCGGAGCCCTCGGGACAGAGCTGCAGTGCAACCCAGGTAATGAAACTCCCTCTGGCAAACCTGTTCTTGGTAAGAAGGTTTTGACTGTGCCTAAAAATGAATCGGTTTTATAGTCATGAAAATGTGCTTCTTGGAGCTGCTCCTCTGACAAGTTGTGCGTTTGCTGTGAATTGGTTAAATATTTTCTCTGCTGTGATTTTACATCCAGAGGTGGACAGAGAAATACATCATTTAAAAATTGAGCTGGTTATTATATGTAGGCATTGATATGGGGAACAGTTGAGGTTTTTCTTTCCAGTGCTGAAGCAGATAAGTATTTTTTATATATATATATGTACATGAATTCTGTTTTGTTTTATATATATCTACTCCAGGGTCACTGAACTGTTCTTAGTACCAAAGCTGATGCTGATAGAAGCAGTTTCTGCTTTGGGTTGGTTTTCAAGATTATTTCTAGAGAACATTTATTACAAAACAGGTCTGTGATGAACTGTTCTGTCAAGAGATGATTTGCTGTTTTAAAATGACCTTATTTTTGAAGTGTAGCTACTCACATTGGAGCCTTGCAAAGGTTAAGGGATTTTGTTGTGTCAGTCTCAGGTCTTGAATAAATTACTAGACTTTTTTTATGCTCAAAACTCACATCTGAGTGCCCCCTCTCATGGGACTGGTCCTTGCTGTAAAACTTCTGGCTCTGGAGGGTTGGTGAGGTGATGAAGGCTGTAATTACTGCATTTCTCATTTTTGGGAGTTGAAACACAGGTGACTGCAGTGTGCTAGGTGAGTACAGTTCCAGAGTCAGCACAGAAAATTGTTAACTTCAGAGATTCTGTTTGCAGGGGTTTGGAATTGCTTTGGGATTTTTGCTCAGTGGTTTGTGTACCTTGAGCATTTTCAAGTTTTTAATTCGTGCTGTACGAGCCGCGCTTTAGGCTGGGGGGGGGGGGTTGGTAGATTCTTGGTTGGTTGGTGGTGTTTTGTTTGGGTGTTTCTGTTAGTTTGCTTTGTTTGGTGGTATGATTTTTATTTTTGTTTGTTTATTTTTTGTTTTGTTTTTTTGTGGAGGACTGAGGCAAGGTCACATGATAATAAACAAGTGAGACCTGTTAACTTGGAAAGTTAATAAACTTACCCTGTGGCAAACGTTCCCATTGTGCATATCTAAAAAGGAGTTGGACAAGAGAGATTATCTGATTATCTGAATCTAATGAAAGTTCATTTTATAGAATCATAGAATATTCTGAGTGGAAATAAACCCACAGGGGTGATCCAGTCCCAGCCCTGTCCCTGCCCAGACCCCCCAGCAATCCCAGCCTGGGCATCCCTGGCAGCGCTGTCCCAACGCTCCTGGAGCTCTGGCAGCCTCGGGGCCGTGCCCATTCCCTGGGGAGCCTGGGCAGTGCCCAGCACCCTCTGGGGGAAGAACCTTGCCCTGATCTCCAGCCTGAGCCTGCCCTGGCCCAGCTGCAGCCAGGATCCTGTCCCTGTCCCAGAGCAGAGATGGGAGCTGTCCCCGGGGAGCTCTGCCCTCAGACTCCTCCAGCTGAACTGACCAAGTGACCTCATGTGGTCCCTCCAGACCCTGCACCATTTTCATGTCCCTCCTCTGGACTCTCTCTAAGTGCTTTAGCTCTTGCCCGAGCTGTGGTGCCCAGAACTGCCCCTGGGGCCTGAGGTGAGGCTGCTCCGGCTGGCGATGCTGGGCCTGGTGCTCCCAGGACAGGGATGTCCCTCCTGGCTGCCAGGGCACTGCTGACTCAGCTCCACCTGGCCACGGACCAGGACCCCCAGGGCCCCTCCCACAGCTGCTCTCCATCCGCACAGCCTGAGTTGTCCATCCCAGGCGTGGAGTCTGGCACTTCCCTTGTTAGACTCCGCACTGTCGGGGATTGCCAGTCTCTGTGATTTGTTGAGGTCTTTCTGCAGGGTTTCTCTGCCCTCGAGGGAGTCAACAGCTCCTCCCATTTTAGTGTTCTCAGCAGACTAATTATCCCTTCAAGTCCTGTGTCCAGGTTGCCAGTGGAGACGCTGAAGAGAACTGGGCTGAGAAGGGAGCCCTGCAGAACCCTGCTAGTGATGGGTGTCAGCCCAATGTCACCCCAGTCACTGTCACCCTTTGTGGGCCAGTTGCTCACCCACTGAGTAACGCAGTTCTCCAGCTGTGGGCTGGACATTTTGTCCATGAATTTTACTCTGTTTCACTACTCTCTTTCAGTGCATTCACAGCTATGTTGGTGCAAAAGCTACTTCTAAGTTGCTTGTTCCATCAAAATATACCTGAGGAACTTGTTATGGAATCCCAAGTCACATTAATTTAACAGTATTGCAATTACCAGCAGCTTTTGTAAGATTTTGCAGTGTTCACTGGAAACTAGTGAGGTTTGGGATCAGAGTTTCTAATTGGAGGGTCTGTGTTGCTGCCCTGCCCTGTATAAATAGAATCATTCAAAGGAACATGCAAGCAGACTCCAATGTACGGCTCGCATTTCACAGAAATCCCAGCAAGTTGCCTTTAAAGAAGTGCCTTTCTCCTGAGAACAGTGCACTAGGTCTCCAGAAGGGCAGGAACCTAACCAAGGTTAAATCCAGACGGAAGTGAGGTACGGAATTAAAAGGTGGTGATGGAAACCTCAGTCTGCCTCTTTCTCTTCCCCGTCAGTGATTTGCTTGTTCCCACAGTCATCTGAATTTGTTACTTTCCTGTTGGAAGCAGATGCTCTAACGTGAACATGCAGCTTTGCAGTGGCTCGTGGCAGCCTGCAGCCCTGTTCCAGCCTGCAGTGCCTTAAAGTGCGTTTGGGACTGGGGATGTAGATGCTCTTTTCCCAAATTTGTTAGACCCTAGTGAGTAAGTCAGTAAATACAGAGAATTTCTAGCACGGCAGCAGCACAGGGCTCACTCAGGGGTTAAAGCACAGCAGGGGAGAGTGGCTGGTCAGGTCTTGTAACATAAATCCCCGCTTAGGTAATTTTCTTGGAAAATGGGAATTCTTGTTTATATTCCATGTGCAGCTTTGGAGGTCTGAAAAAGCACATTTCCAGCCTCCTGTTAGAATGTGCTGCCCCGCTGGGTGTGGGTGGAGGGACATCCAGCCTGTCTGCCCTGCTCAGGTGAGACCCCACCTGCAGGGCTGCCCCAGCCCTGGGGCCCAGCACAGGGGCTCACGTGGAGCTGCTGGAGAGAGTCTGGAGGAGGCACCAGGATGAGCAGAGGGATGGAGCAGCTGGGATTGTTCAGCCCAGAGAGGAGAAGCTTTGGGGGGACCTCATTGTGGCCCTGCAGGGCCTGAAGGAGCCCCAGGAAACATGGAGAGAGACAATTTCCAAGGGCTGGAGGGACAGGACGTAGGGGAATCTTGAAATGGTTTGAGTTGGAAGGGGACCTTGTAGATCATCTCATTCCAACCCCCCTGACATGAGCAGGGACACTTCCTGCTATCCTGGGTTGCTCCAAGCCCTGTCAAGCCTGGCCTTGAACACTTCCAGGGGTGGGACAGCTTCCCTGGGCAACCTGTGCCAGGGCCTTACCTCCTTCACAGGGGAGAAATTTTTCCTACTGTCTAATCTAACCCTACTCACCCTCATTTTGAACCCACTCTCCATTGTCCTGTCGCTCCAGGCTCTTGTAAATAGTCTTCCACCATCTTTATTATACTTCCAGGTACTAGAAGGCCACAGTTAGGTCCCCTGAAGTCCCTCCAGGCTAAATAATCCCACCTCTCCCAGCCTTTCTTCCCAGCAGAGCTGCCCCATCCCTCTGCTCATCCTGGTGCCTCCTCTGGGCTCTCTGCAGCAGCTCCACGTCCTCCCTGTGCTGGGCCCAGGGCTGGGGCAGCTCTGCAGGTGGGGAATCACCTGAGCGGGGCTCAGGGGCACCATCCCAATCCCTTTCCTGCTGCCCAGGCTGGGCTCAGCCCAGGGCTGCTCCATCTGCTCGTCCCAGCCTGGATTGATCCCAGGGGTTGCCCTGACTCAAGTGCTGTGCTTGGCCTTGTTGAACCTCATGAGATTCCCATGGGGCACTTCTTGAGCTTGTCCAGATCCCTCTGGATGGCCCCATCCTTTAGAGGTGTCACCTGCAGGGCAGCTTGGGTGTCACCTGCTAAACTGCTGAGGGTGCACTTGATCCTTCTGTCATTAATGAAGATATTAAGTAACACTGATTCATTAATGGAGTTACTAAGTAACACTGCTCCCAGTACTGCTTCCTGAGGGACACCACTGGTCACTGATTTCCATCAGGACTCTGAGCTTTTGACCACGACCCTCTGGATGTGATCATCCAAACAACTGCTAATATACCTGACAGTGCACCTGTCAAATTCTTTACTCCTGTTTGGAGAGAAGGCTGTTGTGGGGGCACTGTGCCAAGTACTTTACAGAAGTCCAGATAAATGCCATCTGTAGCTCTTCCCTTACCCACTGGTGTAGTCAGTCCACTGCAGAAGGTCAGACAGGATTTTCCCTTTGTGAAGCCATGCTGGTTGTATCAAATCACGTCCCTGTCCTTCATGTGCCTTAGCAGAGCTTCTAGGAGGATCTGTTCCATGATCTTCCCAGCACGGAGGTGAGGCTGTCTGGGTGGTAATTCCCAGAATCATCCTCTCTTTTCTTCAAGGGCACGCTTCTCACTGCCAGAGGGCAGACATATTAGGGAGAGATTCTTCCCTATGAGGGTGGGGAGGTCCTGGCACAGGGTGCCCAGAGAAGCTGTGGCTGCCCCTGGATCCCTGGCAGTGCCCAAGGCCAGGCTGGACATTGGGGCTTGGAGCAGCCTGGGACAGTGGAAGGTGTCCCTGCCCATGGCAGGGGGTGGAAGAAGATGAGCTTTTCAGGTGCCTCCCAACCTAAACCATTCCATGACTATGATATTACTTGGAAAGAGCTGTGTTGCTACTGGACCTCTGTCCTGACCAACAAGATTTGGGTAATATTTTGAAAGAAGTGGTGTTTTATTACTTAAAGTAACCCTGAAAGGAAGGAAAGAGAGCTGGAAAGGGAGTGTGTGCTGTTTGTGTGTGGTAGCTTAGTGAATCGGGCATGGTTTGCAAGTTTAGTTATCTTGTTTCTCTGTCCATGTACTTCACAACTGCTCTGAAAGAACTTTTGAAATGCAGACTTAAAGATGTTTATGAGGTAAATGTCATTTTTTCTAGATGTAGACAAAAATACTGTGAAAAATAGTACTCAGTCTACAAAAAGGAGCTCTACCGGTGAAGATGAAATTCCTAGGAAAAAAGCAAAGAAAAACAAGAAGCACAAAAGCAAGAAGAAGAAGAAAAAGAAGAAGAAAAGGAAGAAAGAGAAAAAGCATAAAAAGCAACCAAAAGAATCCAAGTTGAGTGCACGTCCCGGAGAACCTGCAGATGTGCAGCCGGCCCCTCTCTTGATGCCGGAGCAGTCCAGCTCCCAACTGAATGTACAGCATGGAGTGTTTGCAGATGCAAACCTGGCTGGCCATGTGCAGCCAGAACTGTGCTCAAAACCAACTGAGGGGCTTGATAATCAAGCTTTAGGACTTGTTTCTCATTCAGTGACTGATTCTCAGCAATCTGCAGAAAATCTTGGAAGTGGGGAGGGGACTTTGTGTGCAACAAATCCTCCATTTAATTTAGAAAGCATTCAGTCTAATATCCCAGAAAATACTAGTATAGCTCAAACTAGAATTTGCACTAGCGAAGAACAAATTCAGCAGTCCCATGAAAATATTTATCCCGTAGCTATTAATGCCAGTGTTGTTGATACTGGGAATTATACTTGGTCCAGCATCCCATCTGGAATTGTCAGTAAATCAGAGATTGAGAAAGATTCAGTAGAAGCACTAAGAGGTTCAGAAGTTACTCTGACATCTCAAGGTGCTGGGGAAGTAAAAGCTTCGGATACAGTTCTCGAGCCTGAGACCATGGAGGTGTTGACTTACTCGGAAGCATCTCTGCAGTCTGTATCTCAGAGGGCAGCACAGGGGTTGGAAACAGCTTCAGAATCCGTGTCCTTGGCAAGTGGTGTGACAATAACTCCTACATCTGCAGTTTGGGCACATCCAAATGCTGTGACTGTAGCTCACGTGGCTGAGGCTGGGCAAGAAATAAAAATTCCAGAAACAACTGAAAAATCTCTGCATCTGGGAAATGTGAGAAGTGTGGAGAGAGTTTCAGAACTGGGGGGTGTGAGCAGAACTTCAGAGCCGTCCCTGCAGCCCTCAGTTTTATCTGGGAGTTTGAGCATGATGCAGGGCAGCGCCGTGGAGGGTTCCAGTGTCCTGAAAGCAGGTGTACCGTTGCAACATCCTTTGGCAATATCTGCAGCCACCCCTGTGACCCACGTGGAAATAAAAAGTGCCAAAACATCCCCGGGACCAGGAGCTGTTACACAAATGAAGGATATGGAACCAGCTATGGGAAATGTGAAAGCTTTGGAAACAGCCATGGCACCTGTGGGTGTTGTAGCAAAAGATGTCAGAGCAGCTCATGAAAGTCTGCAAGGCAAAAATGTGGAAGGTACCACAGGTCCTGCAACAGCACTGGGTGCATCAGGAATGTTCCTACAACCTGGAGTCTTGACAGAAACAAGGAGTGTGGACAGCACCCAGGGATCTGCACTTCCTGCGGGATTGACAGCAGAGGCGAAAGGATTAAGAGCAACTTCAGGNTGCACTTCCTGCGGGATTGACAGCTGTGAATGTGGTTGCAGAGGCAAAAGGATTAAGAGCAACTTCAGAACCCACAGCGATTGTACAGACCTTTGTTCCCCGGACAGCTCCAGAAGTCCAGGTGGCAGAGGGTTTTAGAAGTCCACGAGCAAGAGATTCAGAAGGTACTTCATCGCTGAGAGAATCGAGACCTGAGGGTGGATCACACGTGAGAGGTTTGGCACCTGCCCTGTCTTTGCTGGAGGAAAACACCCAAGGTCCGGGAGGAGTCCTGCGACCAGTGGCTGTGGTGGAAGCAAAAACTTCTACAACAGCTTCCATGTCCTTACAAGTGGAAGTTGTGAAAGTTTCAGAAGAAGCTGTGCATTGTGGGACTATTGCAAGTCCAGGACTTCTTGCCTCAGAAAGGACTCCTGAACCTGTGGTTGCACATGAAAGCGTGGAACCAGGTAGAGAGGCTGGGGCGTCGGCAGGGATGATGCCATGGCAAACCACAGCAGAGAGAGAACCTCTCAGTGCAAGCCAAGCAGGGAGTTCCATCATTTCACAGTCGCAGGTCATGACACACACAAGAACCTCACAAACTGAGGTGCTGAGGGAGAGAAAGGATTCAGAACACGCTCCAGAAGCAGAGGCAAGGAGCAGAGAACCTGTGCAAACTTCAGAAACCAGTTCAAAATCTATTCAGGAACAAATAGTAGGTCATTCAGCAGCAGTACTGGAGTCTTTGCCCAGAGTGGAAGAAAACAGTATGGCATCAGGAGTACTGACGGAATTGACGGATGTGCAGACTCAGGGATCTGCTGTAGAACATGGGATCGCAGCAAGGAGGACCAGCACACAAGGAAATGAGCTCTCAGAAATGGAGAAAGCAAAATGTCTGGAGCCAGCATCAGAAGCTGGAGGAGTGAGGTGGTTGGAGAGCATGAAAGAGTCTGCCACAGTAGAAGTGAAAGGTTCTGGAACAGGTGAAGAGCTTGAGGTACCCATGGGTGATGCTTCAGCAGCTGTTCCAGAATACTTGCACGCAGAAAAGCAACAAGAGCTTCAAGTAGTTCTAGAAGCAAAACCTGCTGCAGAGTGGAAAAGTTCAGAAGAGGCTCCAGAAATCTTGGGTGCTTCTGAAATAAAATCTTCTGAAGCAGTTCCAAAGCCAGGGGATGTGAAAAGCCTGGAAACCACACTGGATCATGAAGTGACAGCTGAGGTACAATATGTCGAAGGAGTACAGAGTCAACAGGTGGAGGATATGGTGATTGAGAAGGAAGATGCGGAGCAGACTGAAACATCTGAGCCTTTAGAAGCAGAAACAGTTTTTAGTTCTTCACATACAGCAGAGGAAAAAGATTCAGCAGGGACTCCTGTAGCAGAAACACAAGATTTGGAAACAGCTCCTCGAACTGATGTAGAGCCAAAAGATGCAGAAGCAGCTGTAGGGTTGGAGGCTGAAACAAAAGATTTGGAAGCAGCTGCAGTACCTGAGGCTGATGCAGAAGCAGGTCAAGAACTTATAGAGGAAGGCCAGTTAGAAGACACTCCGGAGGCTGAGGATGTCAAAGAAGCAACTCCAGAAGAGGACTCAGAGAAAAGAGATTCAGAAACATCCGATGTGCAACCTGATGTGGCGGCACGAATGAAGGAGACTCTCATGAGGCTTGAGAATGTTATTGAAAAAAGTAGTCATAGAACCAGTGAGAAAAAACATGATTCAAAGAAACAGAAAAGAAGCCGTTCCAAGTCTCAGTCCAGGTCTAGGAAGCGGAAGAAAAAATCAAGGTCACGTTCTACTTCCAGGCGTTTGACCTCTAAAAGAGCCCGTTCTAGGAGCAGAAACTATTCGGTTTCCAGAAAAAAGCATTCCAAATCTAGGTCTCGATCTGTGGAGAAGAGAGAGAGAAGAGTGTCTTCCCGGCGGTCCAGGCGCAGACGTTCTAGGTCATCTGACCATTACAGGTCTAAATCCAGATCAGCAGAAAAGAGATTGTCCAGACGGAGACGTTCCAGGTCGTCTGACCGTTACAGGTCTAAATCCAGGTCTGTGGAGAAGCGATTGTCCTCCCGAAGGTCCGGGCGCAGACGTTCCAGGTCGTCCGACCGCTACAGGTCTAAGTCACGGTCAGTGGAAAAGAGGTTGTCCTCCTGGCGATCCCGCCGCAGACATTCCAGGTCCTCTGACCGTTCAAAATCTAGATCCAGGTCTTCAGAAAAGGGAGGAGGCAAAGAATACTCCTGGAGGTTCAGACATCGGTCTGGTTCCTCTGATCGTTCAAAATCCGGGTCGAGATCTGTTGAGAAAAGAGGTCGAAAGGCATCTGTACGGAGGTCCAAACGTCAGCGCTCGAAGTCCTCAGATCGCTACAAGTCTCGATCCAGGTCAGTAGAAAAAAGAGATCGAAAGCAATCATCGCGGAAATCTAAACGTCAGCGCTCCAAGTCCTCTGACCGTTACAAGTCTAGATCCAAGTCAGTGGAAAAAAAGAAGGAATCCTCACGAAAATCCAAGCGTCGACGCTCAAAATCTTCTGAACGTTACAAGTCTAGGTCTAGGTCTGTCGAAAAAAAGCGCAAGGAGTCTTCAAAAAAATCCAAACGGAAACGTTCCAAATCCTCTGACAGTGTTAAGTCACGGTCCAAATCTGTAGAAAAAAAAGATAAGTTATCCTCAGGAAAGTCCAGTAGCAAGCATGTGGAGTCTTCTGAACTTCAGGAGTCAGCCAAAGGTCTTGATGAAGATGTTCCTCAATCTTCTTTTGGAAGTGAAGGTAAATCCTCTAATGGTCCCACATCAGTAGCTTTGTCTGATGAAGGAGTAAATGGCCCAGTGCTGCCGCCATCATTTGGAAGTGGATTTTCCAAAACTTCGGAGAGCCTTGAGGAAAGCTCCTCATCTGTTGAAAAAACAGCAGATCTGCAACATTCTGAATTTGATACCTCCAAAACCCCAGATGACCAGGAATTGAGATCCACATCTGTGGAAAAAACACAGGATTCAGAGCTGTCTATGACATCTGAAAATGGATCAACTGAAAAAGCAGCAGCTCTGGAGTCTTCAGTGCTACCTGAACTTCCGTACTCCACATCCGAGTCAAGATCTTCATCCGTTGAAAAAAGGGGAGATCTAGAAACTTCTTCAGTAGCAGAATTCCAGCTCTCTGCATCCCGTGAAGATGAGTCCAGAACTGCACCTCTCAAAGAAGTAGAAGGTCCAGAGCTTCCTCCAGCACTTCGAAGAGACACACAAGTTCAGTCGTCTTCTCTCCTGTCTGAAGGTGGGCTCTCGGGCTTGTCAGATGGTCACGAATCACGGCATATCCCTGGTGAGCACACAGAGCTTTCACAGGTTCTGCAAGTACCTGAACACGGGTCTTCCCAGCTGGCTGACAGCCCTGGAGCAGTGGAAGCTCAGAGGCCTTTCCTGCCCCCTGAAATGATCCGCCCTGCGATCCCTGATGGCTGTGAGTCAGGCCAGATGCAGGAGCCTTCTCTGGCTTCTGACAGTGGACACTTCATGTCTCCTGATGGACATGGATCAGGATCCAGCTTTGCTGCACCGATAGAGGAGCTTCCATTGTCTGTAGGCGAGTCCTTTAAGTCACCACATGGAAATGAACAAAGATTTTTATCTGTTGAAAAAGTCAAGGCTCCAGATGTTTCCCTCACTTCTGTGTGTGGTTCTGTTGAGGTGTCTGCCGACCTCGTTTCAGTGTCTTCTTTTGAAGTTCGTGAGTCCAGATCGTCTATCGACAAAGGTGTAGATGGTCCAACACTTCCACAAGTCCTTGAGGTTGACTGCTCCAGATCTTCGGAAATGCACGAGTCGAGATACCTAACTGGAAAAATAGACGGTGCAGGATCTTTGGTGATGTCTAAAAGCGGGATTCCCCTATGCCACGATGGCCACAAAGCAAAGTACAATTCCTTTGAGCAAACAGAGAGTGCAGAACTGTCAGTGGCATCTGAGCTCCGGTGTTCCATCTTTCCTGAAGGCTATAAATTGACATCTGCTGCAGTTGAAAAAGCGGAGATCCAGAAGTCTTCTCTCTCAGTGGAAAGTGGCTTCTCCGTGTCTGCCGATGGTTGTGAATCAGTGGGCACACCTGAAAAACTCCAGCCCCCAGTGACTGCTCGGGCATCAGAAGGTGAGATTCTGCTGTTGCCCGACAGTCACGAACTGAGACCCGTCCCTGCAGAAAAAGCAGAGGTGCTGAATTCATCCGAACTGAAACACCTTGCATCCCCTGATGGCTACAAGCTGAGATCTGCCTACAGCGAAGGAATACAGGTGCACGAGCCCTCTCCAATACTGGAAAGCAGGTGTTCTCTTGCCTCCGATGGTCATGAGTTGGCATCCGCCCCTTTTGAAAGAGCTGAGGAGCCTTCTCAAGTGTCTGAAAATGAGTACACGATAGGGCTTGATGGCCCGGAGTTAACATCAACACCTGCTGAAAAAGCAGAGCTGCGGAAGCTTTATCAGATGCCTGAAGAAAGATGTTTGGAGTTCATCGACAGCCAGGACCTGCGATCACCCTGTGCTGAAAACACACAGGTGCAACAGCCTGCTGTGGTGTCTGAAAATGAACACACTGTGTCCTGGGTGGGCCAGGAGTTGAGGACCAGCTCTCCTGAGAAGGCAGAGATGCAGGAGGAAGCTGTGGTTCCTGACAGTGCTGTGTCTTCTAAAGATCACGGAGTGCCGTCTTTCTTGGCTGAAGAAACAGAAGTGCAGGAGCGTTCTCTGCTGACTGAGAATGAATATGGTGAGTCTCCTGAGGGCCAGGAGGTGACAGCCAGCCCTGCTGAGAAGGAGGTGCAGGAGCCTGCTCTGACAGCTGGCGGTGAATATTCCTTCTTCCATCAAGGCCGAATACTGCAGTCTGGCCTCGCTGAAAGCACAGCGGTGCAGGAGCCGGCGCTGGTCCCAGACAACCAATACGCTGCATCTCCCGAGGGGCAGGAGCTGCCCTGTGCTTACACTGAAAAACCAGAGGTGCAAGAGTGTTCTTTGCTGTCTGAAAACGAGTACGATGCATCCCCTGAAAGGCGTCATTTGAGATCCAGTCCTGTTGAAAAAGAATTGGAGGAACATTCTGAAGCGTCTGAAAGTGAAAGTTCAATATCCACCGATAGCCAGGAGTTGCAGCCTGCTGTTGCTGGAAAAGCAGAGGTGCAGGAGTTGTCCTTGTCTGAAGGTGAATGTCCCATGACCCCTGAAGGTCAGGAGCTGCAGTCCAGCCCTGCTCAAAGAGTAATAGCCAAGGAACCTTCTCTGACATCTGAACATGCTCTGTCACCCGAAGAGTACAAGTCGAGATTGGCAAGCGCTGAGAAAACAGAGGGTGTGGATTCTACTTTGACAGCTGAACGTGACCATCTCTTTTTTGAGAGCCAGGAGGTGAGTTTCACCTCTCTTCAGAAAGCAGATGTGCGGGACCATTCTCCAACACCTGAAAATGAACATGGAGCATCCCCTGATGGGCAGGAGTTGACATTCACCGCTGCTGGAAAAGTAGATGGTCTTGAACCTTTGACACTGAACGATAGAGCCTCCATGCCCCCTGATGAGAGTGACTTGAAACCCATCCCTGTTGAAAGGATGGATCATGCAATGCCTTCTTTGATGCCTGAAGATGGGCGCTCAGTGTCTCCTGATAACTACAGTGTGAGATTGGGCCGTGGTGAAGAAACAGGGGATCTGGAGCCCTCTCTGAGATCTGAGCATGAATACTCCACATCCTCCTACCAGGAAGGACACGAGCTGAAGTCTCCCGTGGAGGAAGAGGGTCTGGAGTCCTCTGTGACTTCTGAACATAGACGATCTGTGTCCCCTGAGGGCCATGACCAGAAATCTATTGCAGATGAAGAAATGGATGATCTGGAAAGGCGTTCCACTTCCCCCGATGAGCACGAGTCAAGATCTAGCATTGGTGAAGAAGCAGAGGATCTGGAGCAGGCTTCGACAACAGAACGTAGGTGCTCTGAGTCCTCTGATGAGCACGAGTCAAGGTCAACCGCTGGAGAAGAGGCAGAGGATGCAGAGACCTCCTTGGCAGCTGAAAGAAGAGACTCCATATCCTCTGATGACCGTGAGTCGAGGTCTGCTGCTGGGGAAGATGTAGAAGATGGGGAGCCCTCCTTGACAGCTGAACGTAGACACTCCACATCTTCTGATGACCATGAGTCGAGGTCTTCAGCTGATGAAGAAGCAGAGGATTTGACGGCTGAACATCGCTCTGTGTCTCCTGATGGACGTGAGTCAAGGTCAACCGTTGGCGAGGAAGCAGAGGACCAGGAGCTCTCTTTGACAGCTGAGCGTAGGCACTCCACATCTTCAGATGAACACGAGTCAAGGTCTACTGCTGGTGAAGATGCAGAGGATGTGGAACCCTCCTCAGCAGCTGAACAAAGAGATTCCACCTCGTCAGATGAGCAAGAGTCAAGGTCTACTGCTGGTGAAGAAGCTGAGGATGTGGAACCTCTGACAGCTGAACACAGACGTTCTGCATCCCCCGATGGGGCTGAATCGAGGTCTACCACTGGTGAAGAAGAAGGAGAGGATGCAGAGCCCTCCTTGACAGCTGAACAAAGAGAGTCCACATCGTCAGATGAGCATGAGTCAGAGTCTTCCAGTGGTGAAGAGGAGGGAGAGGATGCAGAGCCCTCTTTGGCAGATGAAGAAAAGCAGGATTCCATGCCTCTTGAGCAGTCGGAGGAACAGGACTCTTCCTTTGTCCCTGAAAGTAGACGTTCTGAGTCTTCCGAACGTGAGAAATCCAGATCCAAATCTGTTGATAAAGCATCTGACAAAGAGTCTCCACAGAGGTCTGTAAGCAGACACTCAAAGTCTCCTGCTCACCAAAAGAGTCGATCCACATCTGTAGAAAAACCAGCAGAGAAAGAGTCCGTGCGGAGGTACAGACGGAGACGCTCCCGGTCCACGGCTCACCAGAGGAGCCAGTCAACATCTGTGGAGAAAACAGCAGACAAGGAGTCCTCACGCAGGTCCAGGCGGAGACGCTCCAGGTCCGCTGCTCGCCAGAGGAGTCAGTCCAAGTCTGTGGAGAAAACAGCAGACAAAGAATCGTCACGCAGGTCCAGAAGCCGACGTTCCAGGTCCTCCCAGCGCAGATCCAAGAGATACGACACAGATTCACGCTCCAGACGGAATCGCTCCAGGTCAGCGACACGGAGGAGAGCGTCAAGATCCCGGTCCAGCTCGTTGTCACGTTCCCGGCACAGGAGGAGGAGCAGGTCAAGGTCGGCGTCGCGAAGGCGGCGTTCCTTGTCCAGAGACAGGCGCAAGAGGTCTCAGAGAAACAGATCGAGGTCTACTGACAGGAGAAGGAGAAGATCCGACTCCAGGGACCGCAGGATATCGCTCCGGTTGCGGAGCAGGAGTCGGACCCCTCTTCGCCAGAGGCGGTCGCGGTCCAGGGGAAGGAGACGGAGCTCCAGCAGGTCCCCGATCCGACTGCGGCGCTCGCGCTCCTCGGGGAGAAGGCGCTACAGCAGATCCCCCGACCGGCGCAGGTCCAGGTCCTCGGAGTTCTCCAGCAGATCACCCAAACGTCTTACAGACCTGGGTAAGTGACTGCTTCATTTCCAGTAGTTCCGTGGTGAGGCGTCGTGGGTGGATTCGCGTAGTCTGATTTTAGCTCTGCAGCATTCATAAGGAATTTCTTGGAAGTCACTCCGTGCATTAGTTTTAGGCAGTGACTTCCAGTAGGAACTTCTGTTTTGGCGTGGGATCAACGCTGAGCATTTGAATGAAAGCCTCTTTAGAGCCAGTTTTACCTTGGTTCTGGAGCTTTTGTACAAAGGTAGCATGTTGCAGTCTCGAGGAGCACTCTACGTGATTATAGTAAAGGCCAATAACTTGGGTGTAAGAAAATTTAGAATTTCTACTCCTGAGAACAAAGGTCAGTCAGGTGCCAGTTGGAGTCCCAAGCTCTGTTGTCAGCTGTTCCCAGTACTCTGTCTCACCTCTTTCCAACGGTAAGAACTTAAAGGAAGGAGAGACTTGTTTCTGAATAAAGTCCCAGACTCAGCAGATTGGAAAATAAAATAAAATCTTACGAGTTGCATCTTTTCTCTGTGCTTGGAGGAAGAGAGGCTGTGTTGTTTCCTTGGGTAGTGGGTTAATAAGGGGAAAGAAGGTTTGAACTGGGAGATGAGCTCTTGTGCAATGTGTGAGGAAACTTCCTGTGGTGGACTTGAGGTTCTGAACCTTCCAGTCCTGCCTCAGAGTTACCATGGAAGCCTTCCAGTTAGCAAATTATTTTCAAACTGGCAGAAGGCTTGATTTATTTTCATTTCCAATTTCTGTGTTAGGGCTGTCCTTTTTCTCCTTATTAAAGCAAAATACTGTTTTAGTAACAGTTTTGCATCTAATTGTATTTTAAGCAAGAGCACATTTTACTCAGAGCTTGTTTTTCTGTTTGGTGGTTCTGAGTAGCTTTTGGGCTAGGTCTGGGGAGATGAGACTTCCTCCAGAGCTTTGAGACCTTTTCAGAGATAGCTAATGAGGAAGCTCTGGACTTTATGCTGTGTAGGAAGGACTCAGTATTGCCAAAACAGGAATGAATCAGTTAAGAGACATCAGAACTTGGGGGGTTGGAGGATGCTGGGTGCTGTAGTTGGGACTGCTGTGCTTTGGGTTACATTTGCAGTTTCACTTGCCTTCTGCACAGACCAGGCTTAAAGTCTGGAGCAGCTCAGTGCAATTTTAGTTACTTTCACGGAAAATAAAAAATGCACAGTGCAGGTAGAATCTTGTTTAGTTTGCCGGAAAGGCTTCTTTATTATTAAAACTAGAATCTATAAAAATAATAACTTTTCTCTATAAAAATAAACCTTTTTAGACAAGGCCCAGCTACTTGAAATCGCCAAAGCCAACGCAGCCGCCATGTGTGCGAAGTCTGGCGTGCCCTTACCCCCGAGCCTGATGCCTCTGCTGTCCCAGAAGAAGGATGACAAAGCCAACCAGAAGTCCTCGAGGGACACCCTGAAGGAGCTCACTGAGGTGAGGGAGAGCAGCAGCATCAGACCTGGCAGTACCCACGCTGTGGGAGGTTGTTGCTGCATGCTGGTGTCACCTGGGAGCTGCCTTGTGTTCAGAATCCCAGGATCCCTGAGGCTGGAAAAGCCCTCCCAGCCCATGGAGTCCCAGCTGTGCCCCATGCCCACCTTGTCCCCAGCCCAGAGCACTGAGTGCCACCTCCAGCCCTTCCTTGGGCACCTCCAGGGATGGGCACTCCAAAGCTCCCTGGGCAGCCCCTGCCAAGGCCTGAGCACCCTTTTAGCCCTTATTCTCCACATCTTTTTTAAGTCATCAAAACTGGTATTTTTAATTCCATGGAAGTGCATGAGATCCAATTATTTTGCTTTTTCTTATTTTTAGTTTTGATTCTGCTCTAATTTTGTACAAACGGGTAGTTCTCCTTGCGATGAAATCCAACGCTTTCACTCCTGATTTTTTTAATTGCATCATGAGTGTGACGGTTCTGAAATAGTGTTTATAGAAATAATCTGAGATGAAGCAATGTCCAGGTGCTGAGAAATAATCTGCAGTTGTGCCTGGGCAGGGGGAGCAGAAGGACTGGACAGGAGCTGAGCTGGTGCAGGTGCCCTGTGCTGACATCCTGGCTGGTTTTTCACGTACCCTGACCAAGATCCAGCAGAGCTTGTGCTGATCTGGAGCCCCAAAACCTGCCCCTCCTTTCCCTTTCCAACTTTGGAGATCTGTTGGATGATGTTTCTGTTCTTTTGTCTCAAAACTGTCCACAGAAGCAGGGCAGGTGGTAGGAAATCAGTAAAGACGTTTTAACCATGAGATTCTGGCCTCTCGAGAAAGTCTTTTTGTCTTTTGGTTTTTTCTTCCTCTTTCCTTTCCCCCCCCGTAGAGGCTCCTCCCAGTTTGAATGTGGTATCCCCATAATGTCTGTGTGTTTTACACTTAATTATATTGCACATCAGATGAGGGTGTCTTACATAGCTGGCCAACACCATATTCCACATTATTCCAGAAGAATCTGAGATCTTCTGGAGCCACCACTTCTGGGCAAGGTCCCTGCACTGCCAGAGAACTGAGTCAGTAACCAAGGAGTGCCTGGCAAGGCCATGGTGGTGTTGGATAATTTGTGTAGGATATCCAATGTACATCTATAGATGCTGTTGCTAAAAGATTTTCCACCTCCTGGTTTAGTAAAGAAAACCACTTTTTTTGATAGAAATGTTCTCTTTGTGAGTTTGGGTTGAGAGTTCAGGTTTGCTCAGAGCTGACATTTCCCTCTGTTTTGCTTTTCAGAAATGCAAGAAGATTGCTCAGAGCACTGATGATGTGATAGTGAACAAGCCTCACGTTTCTGATGAAGAGGAGGAAGAACGTCCTTTCTATAACCATCCTTTTAAGCTGAGTGAACCCAAACCTATTTTCTTCAATTTAAGTGTGAGTGCTATTTACATTTTCAATGCTTTAAATCCTGGGGTTTTTTTAAATACTGCAAGTAATTCTACAGAAATTTATTAGGGGGAGTATTTTTTAATCAATTTAGAGAAACACTCCCAATTCCATCAAGATTAAATTGATAATCTTGGTGAAATTGTGTTTCTTGAAATGCATCTGGGAATCAAATGCTTTGAAGCATGGATTAGAGTTTGTTTAAATTTTGTTGGGGTTTGGGTTTTTTGGAGTGGTGGGTGGAGTTTTTTCAATTTCATTTGGTGGGGGGGGGGGTTGTGCCCATGAAGGTCTGTTCTGATTTTGCAGTATATAAAGCACTAAAAAAGCTTTAATATGCTCAGCAGAAATAGAAATAACATTCCTGCTTTTGTGTATAAATATGTGTAGCTTCTGGTGTACACAAAATAAGCAGTAATACACATTTACATAAGGTGTGAGGTAGAAATGGATTTAGATTTATATTGTATTGTTAGAAAAGGCTACAAAGAAATTCAAGAAACCTTGGAATTCTTCCAGGCTCTGAGGAGGAATGTTCTGTAGTGCTTATGGCCTGCTCTGCCTTTTGGCCATGTTTTTGACCCTTTTAGTTTTGTTCTTTCTCTCTCCTAGTCTTAAAACCATTCCCATCCATATTCCTAGGAGTTTATCCAATATTACCCAGTGCTGCCAGCTGTGTTTGCCTCTTGGAAGGGAACCTGGCAGGGATTTCTGCAGGTTTTTAATGTATTAATAACACCAAGCAAAACAAGGCCTTAGACATCATCTGCTCGCAGACTCAGGCTGCTGCTGCTAAAAATAGCCCAGAATTAGAAACCCAAATGCTGAGAGCTGCTTTCTCTCCACTCATGTGGAGCTTTTGATCACAGGCAGTGTTTTGCTGCCCAGGATTTTTACCTTGGAGCTTTCCATACAAAACACCCGTGTGGCAGGTGGGGATTGTTCTCGTGGTGGGGTCAGCTGGGAGACGGGGTCAGGGGTTTTGGGTTGCTGAAGTTGATTTAAGGGGTTTTTCATCTTCTCTTACAGTGCAGTTTGTGGGTCACTTGTGTGTTTTTAGGGCTGTGCCAAAATGGTTCATTATAAAGGCTTATTTTACTGTATAATAAGAAGGAGGAGTGTTCTGTAAAAACCAAATCCCAGGTGTTTGCAGCAAAACCACCTCGTGACTCTTGGGTGTTTTCAAGTCTTAAGTTCTTCTCATTTTGTTTCTTTCAGACTCCCAGCATAAAACCAGCACCACCACCCCAACCAAAAAACCAGGTCAGCCTGTCCAAGGAATTCCCTGTTTCCTCTGGGTCTCAGCATAGGAAGAAGGAGGCAGACAGCGTGTATGGAGAGTGGGTTCCCGTGGACAAAAATGGCAAAGACGACGGCAAGGACGATGTTTTCCCCAAGCCAGCCATTGAGGTAAGGAAGGCAAGGAAAGCATATCATGTAAGAAAACCAAAACCATCACCTGGGCAGTCTGGTAACAAATTGCAGTCCGGGAAAAAAAAAAAAAGGCACTCAAAAAGGTAGTGCCTAACACTGCACTAAGCTGAGGAGCTGAGCTCTGCAAATGGGGATGCTCACGTGGGCAGTGGTGGAAGCAGCCTGTACCCATCCTGCTTCTGGCAGCTGGTGACTTCTTGCTCTCAACAGAATTTAAACTGTAGCCGGAAGATGAAAAAAACTTCCTCGTTCAGTTTCCTGCAGAGGTTAATTAATAATACCTTGAGATTTGCACAATAATGTATGTAGCGCTAATTAAAATCGTCCCACCAGTCTTAGAACAAAAACATCACATTGGAATGTAATCCATTAAAAATTGTAAGTCACTTCCTCTGGATGTACTGATTTTTTAGCTTTCCGGTCACATTTTCTCCCATGGCTGTCTTGCACGTGGCCTTCCAAAGGAGAATCTAATTGTATGGATAATAAACTAAAAAAAACCAAAGCAAGTGTTTTTCCCCTTGGAATTTCTTCCAAAGAACATTTTTGGGAGGGGGGTGTTGTAATTAAGTAAATGAAATATTTAAGAGAGATGTTGATATTTTTAAGTCGATGTTGCCTCAGTGCACCTGAAGCCTTGTTCCCACACCTTCCAAAGCCAAACCCCAAAGCCTCCCCATCAATTTCTGACAAAGCCACCTCAGCACTTGGTGCATTTTGTTTCTCGAGACTTTTCTGATATTGTTCAGTTCACTCCCTGAGGCACAGAAGGAATTTTCTTCTGGGTCTTTTATGGCACCAAAAGCACAGAGGATATAACTTAGCCAGCATTTTCATGGAATCCCTCAGAATTTGATGGTCGGGCACCCAATTCCTTGTTCCCTCAGCGCAGGTGGGAGCTGCACTTTGGGCTCTCCTGCTCCAGTAAAACCCTGAGATGTTTGTGCAGAATGTCATTCCCAGTTCCATTGCAGTAAATATATTTAACATAACTTCCTTTCCTTCCTGTTGTGTGTATCGTTATAAATGCCTGTAACGATGTTGTCTGTTTTTATATTTTGTAAATAAATATTTTTATTTGCCTTTACCTTAACTTGGTTTGTGTTAAGGGTGATTTCAGGGGCGTTAGCTGCCAGCAGGCTGTACCATCCCCTGGGGTTTGGGAAGTGCAGGTAACAGAATTGCTGTGTGTTCCTCCAGGGAGTCTGACAGGTAACACAGTGCTTCTCTGCTTAATTCTTTGATGTTCAGGAGGACTCTGTGGTGGAAATGGCTCCCGTGGAGCAACATGAGGCAGATCAGCTCCCTTGCTGGGGGAGTGGAGAGCTGGGGGTGCTTGGAACTTTAGGAAGTTTCACCTAGAATTGCCCTCCATTCACTACTGCTGATTTTGCAATACTGTGAGAGTTCTGATGCAAGTCTTGACATTGAACCCCACACAACTGGTTTTGTTGCTGCGTTTTAATTCACATGTTAGTTACGGGCTTAGTCTGAGATGACCCTGCTAATACACGACAGCTTGTTTTAATAAAACCTGATGCCTGAAAGTAGTTGTGTGTGCTAGGAGGAGATGGAGGGGAAGGTCTGGAGTGATCTGGGGCCTCAGCGTGTCTGTAGCAGGCAGAGACCTCTGAGGAAGAAGTGTTTGGAAGTGTAGAGTGGCAGGGTTGGATAACCCCAGGTGACTCGTGCAGAGATGCTGTTGGCATCTGAGGATAAAGTAAAAGCATTCATGGGCCTCCAGAGTATGTGAAAAACCTGCTTTTTTATTTGCTTCAGTACTTGTGATTTGTGGGGGCAAGTCTGAGAAGGGATCAGCCAGGAGAGCTCTGGGAGAGGGCAGCACCTCACTTCCACCTGTTTTCCTTGACTCAGGAATAACCACACCTTCTTATACTTCAAGCAGAGATTTTTTTTTTTTTTTTTCCAAGATCCAAAGCTGCCATCGAGTGTCTTGACATAACACAGAGCCCTGATGGTCTCCAAAATGGAGAAGTGTTTGGGAATTAACCCAGCAGGGAATGTTGCTAGGCCCCAGTCCGGTAAAGCACTAATACACCTGTTTAGCATGGCAGTGGTCCCCTGTGGTTTCATGGACTGCTTCCATGCCTTTGTGTATTGCTGGATTGAAAATCTGGTGAGTAAAAGAACTTTTATTTATCTCCTGGACCAGTTTCACGAACAGAAAATCAAAGAATTATTTTAAGTATGTTAGAGAAACTTAAAAACTCAGCCAGTGTGCATTTAAAACAGGCATTTTTACATCCATGCTGTTGTGTGAGGGGATTGTTAGATTTGTGCCTTTTTTATGTTCTGTGTGACAAGAAGTAAGCACTGAAGTCAGTCCATAGATGCCTGGGACTTGTGGGATTTTAGCTCTGTCTTGATCAGTGCCAGATACTCCAGCAATAATCTTCCCAACAGAAACACCTTTTGTCCTAAACACCAGCAAAAAACAAAAAAACCCTTAAAATCAGATTTAATAGAGCACAAAAGCAACTCCTGCATTTGCTGCCATTGTAGGTGTTCATATCTGTCTCTTCCTTTCAGTATTTGCTAAATTCTTGGCCAGGTTCCTGGGACAGGGGTTTGTGGTTTAATTGTGTTTGTTTTGTTCAGCTGAGTCAGTTTTAAAGGAGTTTCAGTTTCTCCTGCTGGCCCTTCAGAACAAAATGTGTGAGAGGCTGAGGTTCAGATAGTGGCAACAAAAGAGACAAGGCTTTTAGAAAGCAAATGAAAGTGAAATTCAGGTTAACCCATGGCCTTGATGTGTGTGTGCCAGCTGCTGCTCTGATTATTGGGTTTCTTCTGTGCCTCAAACAGTCCCAGCCCTTCCAGCTTCAGTCACATCTCAAGAAATTCCATTTGCCTTTGCACACTCTTCCCTTTCCACTTTCCAGACAGAACGATCCATAAAATGCACATCCTTTGAGAAGCAGGGCACAAGGATTTTAGAAAAGAGCTGCACACCAGCCAGAATTCCTTATGTTTTTACAGCCCCAAATGTTGTGGATTTCTCCCCCAGTGGCTTTGCCCAGAGTGAAGGTTTGCAGTGAGCTCCTTCATGAATTCCGTGTTTTCACAAAGTCACTCTGCAACATCGTTTCAACTTTATTGTTCTTTATATATTTTATTGTAGTTCAGCAGCAGGGATGTAGATAATTCTTTCCAAAGCAGTGGATTCTGTGAGCTCACAGCCTGGTTTTNCGTTCCCTTCTGGTTTAGGCTGAAGATGAAAATTTGAAACACTGAAGTCAAGATTGTGGAATGCATCTGATTCATGCTGGAATTATTTTATACAGACAAGTTCTAGTGTGACTTAATAGCAGAGTGCTCATGTGAACAACTCTGCATGAATTTTAAGTTAAATTGCATTTAATTCTGTTGGTTAAGAAGATCTCATTGAACAGTAAAATGCTTCTCTGTTTATTACACACCAGAATTTTTTGTGAGAAATAGTTCTTAGAAAATAAGTCATCGGATATTTTGTGTGTACAGGTGATTTTAAATTACCAGGGTGTTAGAGTTAAAATTGAGATTTCTCTTTGTTTAGGAAAGCCCATCTTGTGTGGATTTAAGTAGTCCCAGGATTTTCATCACCTTGTCTCTTCCTTTGTCAAACCAACTATTCACTGTGTAACCCTGTGGTAGCACTGATTCTCCAGCAGCTTTTTCCAGCTCAAGTGGACGTTGTTGGGCTCTGCTGTATTTTTACAAATGCTCTTTTTCCTCCTAGTGCGTGGACATAACCACAGCCATGAACGACAGAGCAGTGGCCCAGAAAAGGCTCAATGAGAACTCCTTTGACCTGGAGGCCATGTGCATGTTGAACCGGGCACAGGAGCAGGTAAGCTGGGGCCTTCCAGCAGCATTTCGGGGAGCTTGGGGAAAATCAGTGTTTCTCTTCCACGGCAGCTGATTTTTCTCACCTGTTTAAGTTTGGAAACCCGGTTGTGGGCCAGTGTTTCAAAGTTCTGCCTTGGTTTTGCACTTTATAACACTGTTTTGATGAGCTCCTTCATGTATTCCGTGTTTCCACCCAAGTCACTCCACGTCGTAGTTTCAAATTTATTTTTCTTTGAATTTTATTGTAGTTCAGCAGCACAGGTATAGATAATTCTTTCTAAAACAGTGGATTCAACAGTTTTGGGGATGAGGAAACCGTGAACTCGCTGGAGTTGGAGCTCAGGCTTCGGGGTGACCATTCAGATGCTCAGCTTTTGGGAGCACCTGCTTTCTATCTGAGTGTCAATGAACACACCAAACATCGACAATGTGGTGTGAAAATTACTGAGAGACAGCAGAGGATTGCAGAGGAAGGCGTGGAGATGTTCCTGTTGGTCTCACACTGGGTTTTGCCGTTGCAGATCGACGCCTGGGCTCAGTCCAACTCCATCCCTGGGCAGTTCACGGGCAGCACCGGAGCACAGATCCTGTCCTCGGACGAGCTCACCAACAGCGGGCCCCAGGCGTGGATCCGAAAGGTAGGAGTGGCACAGACACTGCTGTCTCAGCACCACGCTCCTCAGAGCACTCAAGGATTGCAAAATGCAGGACAAGTGCCTTACCCTGTGGCAGAGCGAGTGCCCAGTGCGGCCGCTGGGCTCAGTCCCTGTCCCTCGGTGTCACCGGGGCTGTGACGGTGCCCGGCGAGGTGTGCCCAGCGAGACACAGCCTGCCACTGACAGGACACTGCTGGTGCTGCTGTGCTGCCAGTGGCAGATCCCTCACTGCCCCGCTGGCACTGGGACACATCAGGAAAGGTTTGGTCCTGCTGCTAAAGTCAGCGGTTTTTGACATCGGCTTCAGCGAACCAAGTCTCAAACTGCCCTTGTGTTTGCCTTGGTTCTCTCTGGTTGCTCCTTTGCCTCTCTCTGGATCACCAGGGTTTTCTGGGAGCCAGAGATGAGGAGGATTAAAGCAGGAGTTGCAGTTGATAAGTTACTCTCACTCTGGTATTGTTTAGATACAGTGCAGTAGTTCCCTCTTGCTGTGGTGGTTTTGGGGTGTGGTGCGTCCTCCATCCTTGTGTTTTATACATTTAGTCACTCAAGCTGCATCTTTGCCAATGAACACTGATCTGGTGCTCTGTCAGGAAGGAGAATGGAGGAATTCAAGCAACATCCTCCTTGCAGGCACAAGGAATAACGAGTTAAGCTGGTCAGTCTGGCAGGTGATGCAGTTGAGTCTGTATCAGCTTGGGTTAGGGCACCCTCCAAGCTGAGAGGTCAGATTTGAGGCATAGGTGGAATTTTCCATTAAAGTTGGTTTCAGCTGAACACAAAAGTCTGGAATTATAATATCCTAAAAATATAAACATTTTTGCCAGGATTCAGTAACTTGTTTTTCCACTTCATATGGCCAAGCAGTGCAGAGAGCCAGGGAACACAGATTTGAGTCACTGGCCAGATGGGAATCTTCTGAGATCTTGTCAGTGTTAATGCAGAATGTGCATGATAAAATCTGATGTTAGCAATCATGAACTTCTGGGATTGTAGCAAAATGCTGCCTTTGATGAAGCCAATCCTTGTCCCTGGCAGAGGAACTTAGAGCTGTAAAGCATAGGGACGTGTTGGTGAGGAAGGAGCTTTTCCGCTGGGAGGCTTGGGAAGGAGATCAGCAGGGCTGTGAGGGGAGGGTTCTCCCTGTCTGCAGCACCTGGAATGGGTTCCCAAGGCCCTGGGAAGGGAGCAGCTCTTTCCCAAACCTCCTCCCTGGGCTCTGCTGTGATGGCAGTGGCAGGAGAGACTGCTCACAGGAGTGAAGTGGAAAGGGCCAGCTGTGTTTTCCTGGTCTTCCAGCTTCGCTCTGGGATCTGCTTTAAAACAACCCCACCAAACAAACCGAACCAACAGGCAAAAAACCAAAGTCAAACCCAACAAAACGCTTCGTGGGGAGAAAATGGGGGAAGAGTGTGGTCTGTGCTTGTGGATACCACTGCTGCGAGGAGCAGGGGAAGGTTGGAACATTCTGTTGGATCTGGGCATCAGTGAGCCAGCAGCAGCTCTGCTGCCCTTCCCAGAGCTGGGAATGTGCTGTGATTGCGGTGCAGGCTCTGGGGCTGGGCACAGAGGAGGCTCCTGCTGGGAGCAGGAGCAGTTGGTGGGTGTGGGAGGCGAGGACACAGTCCTCTTCCTGCTCTGGCATTGCTCAGCTGCTCTCCTCTCTGCCAGGTTCCCCCTCCGTGACAGCCCAGAGGGCCCAGAGCTGCTCGGGAGTGCCCTGCTGGGGGCTCAGGAGTGCTGGGGCCTGGGAAAGCCTCACACAGCTTCCTGTGGAGTCCTCCTGTGGCTGCAGGAGGATTCCACAGGAAGAAGTAGGGGTGTGGTTCTGAATCCATGTTATCTTTCTCAGGGACAGGAATGCAAACCACCCATGAAATGCAAAGTACTGGTTGTGTGTTATCTGGACACCTGAAATTGTGTGGCAATTATCAGTTACTGAGTGTAGCACTGAGGAGTCAGGCTTGTGATCCCTTTTTGGCCTAAAAATTGCATCTTAACATTAAAAAAAACCTGGTATTTTACACTCAGGCCAGGAGTTGGACTTTGATCCTTGTGGGTCACTTCCAACTCAGGATTCTCTGTGTTTCTGTGATTTTTATCTGCGAGCAGGGCTGTGGAGCTTCTTGGGGGATGTTGTGTCTGTGAATTAATGCACGTTTCTGTCTGAGGCTGTTTGCTGAAGGCATTTCCCTTGGGAATTTGCCATGGGAGGAGCTGTGACCATCCAGCAGAGACTGAGCCCGTGGCAGCCGCTGAATTTGGGTCTCAGGGAGGAAGGAATTAGAGCAAGCACAGGCACTGGGTGTGACAGAGGTCACCACAACACCAGGGAGGTGGAACAGGGGAGCGAGTCAGGAGGAAGGGACTTGGGGAAATTGTTTGCTGAGCTCTGTCTTCACTTTGCATTTCGTGGATTTCACCTTTTCTTGTCCTTTCCCGATGACTCTGGAGAGGTAATATGCACTCAAACCAAACTCAGCCTGGAATCTCAGTTTGGGAATTAGGTACTGCAGTGGTTCATGTGGAGCACTGGGGTGGGGACACCAAATAGGAATAAGGTTTGTGTTTTTCATTCCTGGACTAATTCATGGTGTTTACGTGCAGGGGCCTGAGAGGGTCCATAAAGGAGTGATGTGGTGTTAGGTATAAAACGTTTATGAACAATCTCACCTTCCCCTTTTGAAAAGTGGCTTCTGTTTCAGTTTGTCACCATCAGTGTAATCAGTTCACAAATGTGACTCATCTTTTCTGAAGGTTGCTTCTATTTTTATTCCCTTTTTCCTTCCAAACACACTGTGCTGCTGAAGAAACGTCAGAGCAAGTGGTCAAATATTTTTTGTTTCTCCAAGCAAATTCTGTTGAGGTCTATTTACTCCCCCTTTCCCAGACTCACCACTTGGTTCTGGATTTATCAGCTCAATTCTGGAGCCTGAACTTGCTCCCCAAACCCAGGATTGTGCTCAGGGGGTAGCCCTGGGGAGCTGCTGGGTCACTCACTTGTGCTGCTCCCTGGGGTGCAGAAGTTTCTGGAAAGTGCAAGCCTCCCTCCCATTCTTGCAGGCCCAGCAGAGCAGAACTCCTCTCAGGGTGGAAGTAAAGCTGAGCTTTGTGGCTGCCCCTTGCAGGGCTGCTGAGCCTTCAGCCAGAGCTGCTGTTCCTGCTGGGAGCAGGGAGCTTCCCCGGGGAGCCAGCGGCACCCGGCAGAGCAGAACAGCTCTGTGCTCCTTAGATATGGATATTGGGAAGGAATTCCTCCCTGGGAGGGTGGGCAGGCCCTGGCACAGGGTGCCCAAGCAACCCTGGCAGTGCCCAAGGCCAGGCTGGACACTGGGGCTGGGAGCAGCCTGGGACAGTGGAAGGTGTCCCTGCCATGGCAGGGCTGGCACTGGGATGATCCTTAAGGTCCCTCCTGACCCCAACCAGTCTGGGATTCCATAATAGGTGAGTTCTGTTGGACTGGCTCCCCCCAGTCCCCTGACTGCTGGTTTTTCCAGCCATTCCTTTTCCCCTGCTGTTGTGCAGAAGCTGAGAGCAGCACCTGCAGCTGCTTGGGAGCACAGGGCTTGTGAGGCATCTGCTGGGGTTCTTCAGCAAGGGATTCCTCCTCCTGTCTGTGGGAAGGATTGGGGCTGCTGCTGAAAGGGCCAGAGCACCTTCCAGTTCAGCACCCAGCCCCAGTTCCCTCCTCAGGATCCGTGCAAGGCGCCACGGGGATCAGACCATGATCAGAGCTCCAGGAGCGTTTGGACAGCGCTCCCAGGGGTGCCCAGGCTGGGATTGTTGGGCTGTGCAGGGCCAGGAGCTGGGCTTGGATGGTCCTGGTGGGTCCCTTCCCACTCAGGAGATGCTGGGATTTGATGGGAAATTCTCCTGCCTGGCACAAGTTTTTCCAAAGCGATGCTTGTTCCTGGAGCTCGAACTTCCTTGGAGTTCAGCCTTTAGTCCAGCCCTGTGCTGGACCTGAACTGCCACCCCCTGCCTTCAAGGCTTTGTTGTCTTTGCTTCCTAAACTGTTGCTCCAAAGAGTCAGCCTGAGGAATCAGGAAGTCAATTAAAACTGCTCTAAACCCTCTGAAGGAATCAGCTTTTACCTTCTCTTTAAAGCAAGTGCTGACACAAGAATGTGTCTCTTCAGTGTCTCCGTGCGTTGGCGGAATGGAAATGGGATTTCATGGAATTAAGAGCTCAAAATATAAGGAAAAAGGTATCAAACTGTCCTGCAGTCTCCTTCAAACAAGGATCAGTGAGTGAAAGAGAAATGGTTTTGTAAATAATGAGGTAGTTCTGACAGCAATAACCAAATGCTCAGAAACCTGGGGCTTCTTGTATTCCATCCCCTTTAATTTGTATCTGCAAAGGGCCAGAGCTGCTCAGGAGCTTTTGGGAGACTCAGCCTTGGATGGTTTTTTTAAAAATGAGAGAATTGTGGCTCTTGCTTCCCTGCTTTTGTGAACATTTCTGTTCCTTCTCTGGTTTCCAGTGAGTTCCAAACTCAGCACCAGTTTTACCCCCACTCATCATCATGGGCTGAGGGAAGTTGTCTGTTACTAAATTACAAAAAAATATGATGTACAGGTGGTGTTAGAGGTTTACATTCTCTTTATTATTAAAAGAAAAAAGGCAAGCCAGGATCAAAATGCAAGAACCTTTTCCTTGCTGCAGACCTTTGCTTCCTGAGTGACCAGAGTCCAAGTGGGCTTCTCCTGCGTCCTTTCCCACTGGTACCAGAATTCCTTCCTTTAGCCTTTTAGTGGGATGCACGAGTAGTTGTGCATTCTGGAATTACATTATTATTAATAATAATTAATATTAATAATAATAAATTTCCTGGTTCTGTTGGTCACATTGAAGAGTCAGCACAGAATTCCTGCTGCAGTTTCCCACCAGGATCCTGAATTCTCCCATGGAAGGGGTGCTTTAACAAACTGCCCTTTGGAACTTAGAACTTCCTATTTCCAGTTTTTGGAGTTTGTTCAGGCTCTGGTAATTCCTCTGTAGGAGCTCTGGGCTTGGATTTTTGACCAGGACCAGGGTATTTTGGTTCTGTTCTGTCCTTGCTCCAGCCCTGAGCCAGGGCGTGTCCAGGTGTTTGGGAAAGCCGAGTGAGCCCGCAGTGACCTCAGCAGGAGCTTGCGCTGTGTCCTTTGTGAACTGAACACACCCCGTGGTGCTGGAACAGCCAGGGAGCCCAAATCCCAAATCCAGCAGGAGCCAGCCCAGCTCCAGAGCCCGGCTCAGTGTCCTGGGGGTGCTTCTACTATGGGATGTTCCTGGAAAAGAGGGGAGGAGGGAATGGGAGCTGAGGGAAGGGCTGTGCAGGGATGTGGATGTTGTGTCCGAGGGGCTGGGTCTGCACCCGCCCCAGCTCTGCTCCTCCAGCCACGTGGATCCGTGTGGATCCAGCCAGGGGTTTCCTGGGCATAGGCAGAGGTTGGCAGCATTCCTGGCACAGCCTCCAGCGAGGCTTTCCTGTCACACTTCCTGCCAGCCTCCGGAGTGGGGGCTGGACACTGCGGTGTGTCGGAAATCCTGGGAAACGCCTGGTCTGCCAAAGGAACGCCCGTGGCTTTGTTACCTGCGTGGAAACCAGGCACCTGAGAGCCCTGGGAATCCAGGGATCCGTCAGCCCTGTGGTGGGGACAGCCCCAGGCCTGTGCTGAGCTCCAGGAGCGTTGGGACAGCGCTCCCAGGGATGCCCAGGCTGGGATTGCTGGGCCGGCAGTCGGAGCCCGTGGTGCTGATGGGTCCCTTCCAGCTCAGGACATTCCGTGTGAACTCTGGGAACCTCCTGCTCTTGCAAGCCCGGCTCCAGAGGCAGCAGGAAGCCGCGTGTTGTGTGGATGTGGCCGGGCAGCGAGCGAGCCCTGCCCGGCTCCGCGGGGCCGCTCTGCCGCGGGGCCGCTCCGCTCGCACAGCGCCCGACGGCCGCTCCGTGCCGGGCTCCGGCAAGCAGGGTTCTGCTGTGATGGAAATGCTTGACTTGCTTATGGGGTCAGCGGGGGGGCACGAGAGATGATAGTTCACAGAATAACCTGTGAACTTTCACCCCTCTATATGGAAACTTGTTTCAGGGTCAAATCCTTGTAGCCGCCTTCTTGCCACGGTCAGTGCCAGCCCTACTATTCACAACACTGCGGCCAGCGAGGCCTAGGTACGTAACATTTAAGGAGTTTTTACAGTTCTTTACATCAAAGCAGATGTTTAAACTTTCTGTTGATAAGCTTTCACCGTTTAACAACTTTTGTTAATGCTCATTTGAAAGAATGTGACGACTGCTGCTGCTAAACTGGGGGGCCAAGCGCCTTTTTCCATTAAAATAAAAGAGAGGGGAAAGCAAAACCTGTTTGTTCCATGTGGAATTTCAGAGTAGAACTTGAATGTGCAACTGCTGTGTAATGAATCAGGTGGGGAGAGGTTTTTTTTTTAGATTTAAATACGCCTAAACAGCCTGTGAATGTCATGACTAAATGTGCTTGTGTTCTGTTGGACGAGGAGGTGCCCCTGGCACAGCTGTGCCGGGATCAGTTCCCACTTCCCGAGCTGAGGAGATCTCTGGGATCAGAGCAGAGTGTTTAGAACCGGACGGTTGTCGCTTGATTAAACACATCTGTCTGCAAAGGGTCACTGCCACTTTGGGATCACCTTAGACTTTTCCTAAGTTGTTCTTTTTTGCCAAACATTGATTTGTGTCTCGTGTGTCCGCGTGAGTTCCGGGTTCCACGCACTGGTTTGGGCTAAAAATCCACAGAGCTCAGGTGGATTTTTTTTTTTTTTTTATAATTGAGTCTGTGAAAAGTTGTTAGAAACATTTTTTGGAAGTTCCCACTTCTTATTTAAAATCCCAGCACTAACTTTAGGCTTTGTTTTACTTCTCTTTTTCTGGATAGGATCAGTTCTTAAGAGCAGCCCCTGTAACTGGAGGAATGGGAGCTCAGCTGATGAGGAAAATGGGCTGGAGAGAAGGAGAAGGGCTTGGGAAGAACAAGGAAGGCAGCGTCGAGCCCATCATGGTGGATTTCAAGACAGATCGAAAAGGTGAGTCCTGCCTTAAAAATGTCTTGTGGCTTCTCACCCCTCACAGCTGCCTGGAGGTGGCAGAGGCCCTTGGAAGCAGGAGGTGTTCTCTGGGTGGTTTCACTGGAACGTGGACAGATCCTGGGATTTTGCCTCAGGTTTGCCAAGGCCTGGGGTCTGTCCAAAGCTTTGTCCTTGTGGAAAAGCCGTGGTGGTTGGTCTGGAGAAAGTGGCTGGAGCAGGAGCAGAGGGGATAGAAGATGGAATAGTGGGGTCAGTTTTACACTGGGGTGAGGACAGAACTGAGAGCCCCAAAGCTGAGCTTTGTGAGTGACTCACACTCAGGGATTTGGGGCATCCCTGTGGATTCTGGTCGGTTTTTTTGTCCCTCATTTTGTCCCTGCTGTTCATCTCCAGTCTGATCCTGCTGAAGGCATCTCTGCTCATCCTCAGGGCTGGTTCCAGAGGCAGCTTTAGCCTCCACTTCGGATGGAAACCTGCCCTGTTTTCCATGGTTTCCTGTCCATGGCCACAGGGCAGAACTCACTTGGTGCAGCAGAAGCCTCCAGTGAGTCCCAGGCAGTGGTGCTGCTCCTTCAGCTTGGCCTCTGTGCTTTGGGTGCTGGGTGCTGATGGAGATTTCCCATCTGAAACACCTCTCCAAGTTCTGCTTGCTTTAAATCCAAGGTGCAGAACTCAGCAGTCAGGATTTCTGATTTAATTGTTCTGCTGTGCATGGAACAAAACGACTCCATACTGACCGTGGGACAGATTCCTACTGTTCTAAAGATTTTTTTCTACACTGGGACCTTCAGTCTCATCTCAAAGCAAAGAATGGAAATACTCAGCATTTTCATTTCAAGGCCAGTGGGTGAGGCCTGGAGCAGCCTGGGACAGTGGGAGGTGTCCCTGCCCATGGCAGGGGTGGCACTGGATGAGTTTTAAGGTCCCTTCCCACCCAAATCAGTCTGGGATTCTGGGATCCCAGGGCTTGTGTTGGCTTTTGTCACTGCTCAGAATTGAGCTTGGAATGGCCAAACTTCTCACGTTTTTCTTTACAACCTTTCTGTGTAAAGAAAGAAATGAAACCCCAAAGGGGGCTGGTGACAGTGATTGCCAAGGACTCCTCCTGGCCTGTGAGAGTCACCTGAAACCGGGGATAACCTTAAGGCAGCTGGGCTCTGCTTTGGATTTCCTGGCTTTGAAATATTTATGCTCCTGATCATTCCCACAAAAGTTGTGCCTGGATGCAGAGTTCCCTCTGCTCTTGGGCCACCCAGGTCTGTGGCACAGGGAGAGGAGGGGCAGGAGGTTTCCTGTTCACAGAGAAGCAGGACACATGATTATATATTTTATATATATATAATATAGTCTGTATTTAGGACAAGGGATTATATATTTAGGGATTATATATTGAGGACAAGTAGTTCTTCTGACATCTGTGTTCTTGGGTGATTAAATGGGTAAAAAATACATTTTTTTTAAACTTCTGTGTAGAGTTTTAAAGTAAAGTCTGGAATGTTTGGCAGGAAGGCTGTTATTAACCCAGCAGCCAGGTTTGTTTTGTAAGGAGTTTATTACACATTTTTCAACTTACTGCCCTTACAATTCCTGGTCCCAGCAATGTGCAATGTGCCAGGGAGTGACTCAGGAGAGGCTGCAGCTTGTTTGAAATTCCTTCTTGAGGTCCCAGAGACAAGAGGTGGAGTGTCAGTGACTCAGCCACAGGGAGAGAGTTAATGAGAATGAGGATCCCTTGTTAGGTTTGGGTTTAAAACTCTGTAAGGGGGGAAAACCCTCAGCCTTTCCTTCAGGGATTGTCTCTGATGGCTTCGTGCCCCTTGGAAAGTCCCTGCTTAGGAGCTGCAGGAATATTGGGATGAATATCTGGTAAGGAGGGAAGGATTTTCATGTAAAGCGAAAAAAACCCCAAATGCCACCCAAAAAAGCTGAAGGAACAGGAAGACACTGGAAGCCATTGCAGTATCTCCCTGTCTTTATTCACCAAAGCCACAACAGGAGAACTTGAGGTAAGAAACAAAGGAATATTGAAGGGTTGAAGTTGAGAGTGGCAAAATTCATGGGGAGAAACTTGAGTTTCTCTCATGGATTGTCACTGGAATTTCAGATATTTCTGGAAATGCTTCAGTTTATTTCTTAGTCTTGTAAAATTTTCAGGAGAACGATGTTGGGCTTTGGTGTTTGCCAGTGCCTCCAGGACAGCCTGTGCTCCCTGCCTCCCTTTGGGGCTGTTCCATGCTCTGCTGTTTTTATTCTAGATGGGATGGAGGTCACAGCTTGGGCTGTGGGAACACTGGTAAATTCAGAGGGCACACAGGATCCGGGTCCATGGAGTCATTCCTGGCAGGAGGGGGCACAGGGACATTTCTGGGTAATGGGAGTGGTTCATGTGCTCCCTGTGTTTGAGGCACACTGAAGGCACAGGGTGACTCTGGTTGCACAAAACAGTAGGAGAATGTTCTTCACTTTCTCTCTTGTTCATTGTTTCTCCGAGGAGGGCATGGAAATCCAGGTTTCCATGGAAAACCAGGTGTTCTCTGGCTTGTGTAAGACTGCTCAGAGTTTTCTCCTCCTGGCTTGTTCAGAGTCTTCCTGGAGCCTTTGGAAAGAACGTGGTGTGTGGAATGCGGGGAAGAAGGTGGAGGGTTGAGAGCTGGGTGGAGTCTCCAGGTGTCCCCACTGATCCCTGTTTCTGCTCTGCTGATGGGACACAGGAATTGGTGGGAATGGGGAATGTCAGCGTGCCTGTGTTGTTTGCAGGGCTTGTGGCTGTGGGAGAGAAGGCCCAGAAGAGGTCCGGCCATTACGTGGTGATGAAGGATCTTTCAGGTGAGGTTCTTGTCTAGAATAACGCGATTCCCAGGGGCTGCTTGGATGCTAACCCGGGAATGTCTGTGTGCCAGGGAAGCACCCGGTGTCTGCGCTGATGGAGATCTGCAACAAGAGGAGGTGGACGCCCCCCGAGTTCGTGCTGGTGGACGACAGTGGGCCTGATCACCGCAAGCATTTCATCTTCAAGGTGGGTCTGGGCTTCCCCTGTGCTGCTTCCCCTGTGCCAGGGGTGAAATCCATGTTTCTGTTTGATAGAAACACCTCCCGGGGCTGGCTGAGGATGGCGGAGCTGTCTCGGTGCTGGAATGTGCAAGTCCTGTTCCTGCAAAGGCCAAATCGGGTCCCTGGAGCACTTTAACCTGGGAATTAGGGAGAGCTGAGAGCTGGAACCCCTCTGCTCTGAAGCCAGGCTGGGAGAGCTGGGGTTGTTCACCTGGAGGAGAGAAGGCTCCAGGGAGACCTCAAAGCCTCTTCCAGAGCCTAAAGGGGCTCCAGGAGAGCTGGAGAAGAACTTGGGACAAGGGCTGGAGGGGCAGAACACAGGGAATGGCTTCCCACTGCCAGAGGGCAGGACTGGATGGGATACTGGGAAGGAATTGTTCCCTGGGAGGGTGGGCAGGCCCTGGCACAGGGTGCCCAGAGAAGCTGTGGCTGCCCCTGGGTCCCTGGCAGTGCCCAAGGCCAGGCTGGACACTGGGGCTTGGAGCAGCCTGGGGCAGTGGAAGGTGTCCCTGCCCACGGCAGCAGTGGGATGGGACGCGCTTTAAGGTCCCTGCCAGCCCAAACGTGGTGGGATCCCATGGAATGGCCATGCTGACAGCCAGCCTTGGGTCCTGTGAGTCCAGAAGAGGAATTGCGCAGGGTGCGCCTGGAGCAGCCGCGGCCCCCTCGCTAACCCCGGTTCCCCTGTGCCAGGTGAGAGTCAATGGCAACGAGTACAGGCCCACCTTTGCCAGCCTTAACAAGAAGCACGCGAAAGCCACGGCGGCCACGGCGGCGCTGCAGGCCATGGGACTCGTACCAAAGGAAAGCATGGTCAATACCACCATGTTCAGGAGTGCCTCACACCGCTAAGCTTGGCTTTACTGGGACACTGGTTCCGAGCATTTTACTCTGCACAAGAAATGGTATTTGCCCCTCTCATGTTGTAAATACATCGGCGATTCCCACCTTGTAAAAACTGTACAGACACCCACAGGTTTTTCTTTTGTACCATCCAAATGTATTTAAATCATACTTAGTTTTTGGTATGTTTATATTGTTTACATTAGTGATGTAATTATTTCTTAAACGACTAAATCAGACGACAGACTCTGGAGGCATCAGAAATCCAGACCCTTGGCTGAAGCTCCTGCAGTTCCTCTCCCGCTGGAACGTTGACCCTTTGATACAGTTTTGTAGTGGCTGCAGAATTCCCTGGGCTCAGGGAGGTGCTGGGGGCAGCTGGGGGCCGTGCCCGGGCTCTGCCCCTTGGTGCCACCTGTGCCCCGGGATGGCCGGACCCGCGGGCGCTGCCGGAGGGACGCGGAGCTTCGGACACGCCCTGGCACAGCCTCCTGCATGGCCCCAGGAGGGGGCCTGGGGCTGCTCTTCCCAACCAGTGAATCCACTGCCTGATGCTGATTGTACGGATTTGTGGTTCATGTGAATTTTAAACTCTTTAACAAATCTACAACTGGATTTGGGGGGAGGGAGGGGGTAGAATGACGCTTCAATTGTTGTACCCAACTTGGTCAATAAAGCAGCACAAGTTCATAATCTTCACCCCTGGTCAGTACACGGTAATTCCAATGGATGCCAAGCCAGGAAACGGGAATTTCAATACGCCAAAATGCCTTCTGCAAGAAACACACACGATACAGAAGTGGCTTTGTGAGGATTCTCAACAGCCATTGGGATGGCAGGAGCAGGTCTGGTTATTTTTAGTTGCTATGAACTTCTACGAAATAAGTCCTTGGGATGAAACGTTTCCATAAGGATCCTCTGCCCTCAAGGAGCCTGATCCAGAGTTTGGGCAGTTGGACAGCAGAGAAGATGTAGAAAGCTTTTCCTGCTTTTTATTTTATTTTTTATTTAAGGAGCATTATCGTTTGATCTGTGTTCACGTGGGATTGGAAGGGGCAGTGCACACTCCCTGGATCTGAGTTAGGAGCAGGCTGCCAGCATTTCTGCACTTGGGTCGTTCAGGTGCTTGTCCCAGACAAGTCTTTGTGAGGTGTGAACCTGCGCTGGGCCTGGGGCAGGAACAAACCCAGGGAGGCTGCTCGGGCCTCACGTGAGGGCCCTTAGGCCGTGGGGCCACGGAGCTGAGGAATTCCCAGTACCTGGAGCCGTGTGGATCCCGTCAGTGGCACGAACACGGAGTCTCCTTGCTCTGCAGGGACAAGGGTTGGTGTTTCCTGTGCAGCAGAGATTTGGGGTTGGTTTGGAGACAGAAAAGCCCCTCTTGAGTCTGTCCAAGCGCTCTGGAAATGCTTCAGTTGATCTTCATTTCATGGACGTTGTTGTCTTGAATTAAACTTTTTTCCCTTTGGCATCTCGCCTTTGGTCTCTGACTAAATGTGTGGAGCTTGTCCTCGCCACGTGACCTGCTTGGGAGGTGTGAAAGCCCCAGGAAAGGTGGGAAGATGCACTCTGGGAGTGCTGGGGGTTGTCTGGCTTCACACCGGGGGTGGGAGCAGCTCCTGACCACACTCGGTGGCTTGGCAGAGCTCAAACCTCTGGGTTGCTGAGGGTTCTCTTCAATCTATGCTCTCCATGGCAGCTCTGGATTCGCAGCTGGACACGATCAAATTCGGGAATGTACAGTCCCCTGTACTTGTTTTGTTCCTTTTTTTGTGTCCCCGTTTCCCGTGTCTAAGGTAAAGACCTGAGTTCTCTCCCAGCAGCACAGAAGTCCAGTCCCACTGAAGACTCTGCTTAAAAAATAATTATTAGGAAAGGTCTGGATTTCAGGGCTTAAAGGTTCCTTGGAGCTGCATATCCTTCGGGAACAGCCCTGCATCCTGGAGCTGGGAGCAGGTGGGATTCAATCCTGGAGCTGACAGGTCACAGCAGTTCTGTAAAGCCATGATTAAGCACCAGGAATTCCAGCAGAACTGCATCCCTGCTGGATCCCCGGGGCAGGACTCTGCCCTTAGTGTGGGTGAAAAGGATCTGGAGGCAGAGGAAGCTTTTGCTGGCCCAGGCTCAGGGGCTGCTCCGTGCCCATGTTCAGTTTGCAGGGATTTGCTCCATGATCCCAGACCCCGAGGGGCACCAGCAGGGAAAGCTGAGCTTTGCTGCCCACGGCCTCGTTTCCAGTGAGAAACACCAGAGTAGAAATGTGGCTGGAGAGCACAGGCACAAGGGGGTTCTACTTCCCACTCAGCTTTGGCATTCCCTGCTGCAGGAATGTGCTCACCCAACAGCCGTGGAAAAGTGACACGTGCCCCAAAAGAACCTGTGACCCCTCTACCTGCAGGGAAACCCTCAGAGCACCTGGTCAGACCCTGCTCCTGCTGGGAGCACACAGCAGCTCCTTTCTCTGTGATCCATGGAATCCCTGAGGCTGGAAAAGCCCTCCCAGCCCATGGAGTCCCAGCTGTGCCCCATGCCCACCTTGTCCCCAGCCCAGAGCACTGAGTGCCACCTCCAGCCCTTCCTTGGGCACCTCCAGGGATGGGCACTGCAAACCTCCCTGGGCAGCCCCTGCCAAGGCCTGAGCACCCTTTCCTCCCGCTCAGGTGCTGCAGCCATTTAATTCCTCCCCTCGTTCCCCTTCAGGCTGCAGTTTGTACAAAGGGCTCCCTGTGAGCCTGGGGTGGGTGTGGGAGCTCTGCTGAGCAGCTCTGGAGTCAGATCCAGCTGCAGCCACAGCTCCAGGGCCCTCTGACCTCCATCCCTCTCTGTGGAGTTCAGAGATTGCTCCAATCCAAAAGGTGCCACCTCTAGACCAAAGTGCAGCCACCGAGGGTGGCAGGGTGCTGTGAACAGTCTGGAAGGGGGTTTTGCCAAGCATTCCACCCATCCATAGGATCCCAGAAGGTTTGGGCTGGAAGGGACCTTAAAGCTCATCTGTTCCCATCCCCTGCCCTGGTTCCAAACTGGTTACAAGTTCCTGCCCCGAGCAGGAGCAGAAATCCCATGCTTGGAACAGAAAGTGTGTGTGCATGGGGAGCACCGACCTGCCGGGGGAAACCAGACTAGTAAAACCAGGTTTTATTTAAAAAACACTTTCTACAATAAAAAAGGAGATGTCCAAGGCCTGTCCCCTTCTCCTCTTTCAAAGAGCCTGGAAGTGTTCACGTGCAGCAGTTGTGTGGGCTGTCCCTCCCGCCCTGCCCGGAGCTCAGCACCTGCACCCCTGGGAGGGAGCGTCCTGCTCCACGGACCAGCACTCCTAGGCCTTCCAGGTGTAGGCGTAATCCTTCATTTCCAGCAATCGGATGGACGATTTTCCCAGAGTTGGACACTGACTCAGCTGATCCAAAGTCTTGGGATGCAGCCCGCAGGCAGGGAGATCCTGGGGCACAGCTTCCTGTGAGGGGGACACACACGGAATGAGTGTTTTGGGGGAAGTGCCTGTAGCTCCAGCAGTCACTGGGATCCCGCTGGCGAGCTCCCCGTTTCCCCTCCCCGCTGCTGAGGAGGGACAAGCCCAGGGGCCGCAGGTGGCGATCCCGGGCGTTCAGGTGGCAAGCCCTGCGCGAAGGGAGGGTCCCAGGGTGTGTCCTCACCTGGGGCTGGGGCGGGGCCGGGCAGCAGTTGAAGGCGGCGCTGGGCTCGTGGGGGCTGAGCAGGGCGCGGAAGGCGCCGCGCTGCGCCGGGCCCAGCAGCAGCGTCAGGGCGTGCAGGGCGTGCGGCAGGATGGGCCCCAGCACCTCCAGGCTGAACACGTCCTCAAAGCCCCCCTGCACCCGGGCACGGCCGCTGGTAGTCCGAGCCTGAGGGCAGAACACGGCGATTAGTGCTGGACACACCACAGCAAGGACAAGCTCTCACCAGCTCTGACACTGCCGTGCCGCAGGCCCACTGAAAACAGAAACACTTCTCAATATTGTCAGCTCCCTGTCCAGTGCATGAGGTTTTACTGTCCTTGTAACAACTCCTAAAATGTACCCCCTGGACTGCAGGAATGCTGTAGGGATTGGGAAGGGAAGTGCAGAAGAACAGGATGAACTTCTCTGTTGGAACAAGTAGCTCATCCTGTTCTTACTGGGAAGAAATTTGGGTTAGATACAGGGAGAGAATTCTTGGCTATAAGGTTGGGGAGGCCCTGGCACAGGGTGCCCAGAGAAGCTGTGGCTGCCCCTGGTTCCGTGAAGTGCCCAAGGCCGGGCTGGATGAGGCTTGGACCACCCTGGGATAGTGGAAGGTGCTCCTGTCCATGGCAGGGGTGGCACTGGGATGATCCTGAAGGTCCCTCCCAATCCGAACCATTCCTTGCAGGAACGGCTGGCGAGCTGTGCCTCAGGGGCTCCTTGGTGCACAGGGCTGGGATAGTCAGAGACCCCACAAGGTCTGGGAAGACTCTTAACAACCATCTTCCTTCTGGGCAGTTCTGCTCAGCCTCCTGCCTCTCGGGAGGTGAGGAAAGGGAACGCTGGGATGTCAGCTGAGTGCAGGGATGTGTTGTAGGGATTTAGGAACAGGCTGTGCCGCAGATAAAATGCGGACTCAGGCTCCAGCCACAAAAATCCCGCTGTGGCGCCTGAGGGAAACGCCACCAAGGCAGGGTCTGATCTCCTGGGTGAGGAAACCTTTTCCTTCCCCTCCCTAGAGCCTGCTGTGTCCCTCACCTTGAGCGTCTGCATGGTCCCGCCCCGGAAGGCCACCGGGGCCAGCAGCGTCGGGGGCAGCCCCGCCTGCGGCCCCGCCACGGCCACCAGGCTGCGGCAGCTGATCAGGAAGTTCAGCAGGGTGAAGGTGTTGCTGCCCCTCACCAGCACCAGCGACTCGGGCCTGTGATCCACCTGCACCTCGTGCTTCTCCTTGCGCCTGGCGAGCCGAGTCAAGGGAAAACCACGGGGCAGTGGGAAGCATCCATGTGCCAAAAAGCCAAAACCCCCCACACCCCACGTGACCAAAAATCCCAAAACCAAACTCCACCAAGCTTTGCACTCATCCAGATCTGTTCTTCAAATATTAAGCAGCATCTTAGTCCTGGCTTCAATTCATAGAAACACTTGCTAAGTAACTAAAAAAAAATACGTAGTATCTCATAACATGCTCGAATGTAAGGATTCATATTTGGAAAACAGTTCTCAAAAACTTCTACAGAACTTAAATGTGTTCCACAGCACTGTAACAGCTGCAGGCTTTCCCGGTGTCACACATCTGGAAGATCAAAGGAAGGATACAGTTGGATAGAAATAGTATCTGGTTTCTTCACCTTGTCTTGCACTCCCATCTCCTCAAGCCAAGAGAAACTTCCATCATCATCGTCATCACTGGGAGCTGGTTCACTGGAGACACACACAGGATCTGTGTTAGGAGAGCAGTGCCTCTGAGGAAGGTTTTCCAAATGGACTGTGCAGGAGCCTGGAGATGCCCTTGAATTCCAGCACTGCACAACATTGTTACTTACCCTGAATCCTCCACACTGCTGTCCCCTCCGAGGCCGTCAGCGGTTCCTGTTTCCACACTCTCCTCAGAGTTTTTCTGTTTCCCAGTTCTGCTTTCCTCGAGCAAAGGCAAGGAGAACTCTATGCCTGGGGCAGAGGAAAGGGAGCAGTGAAGGGCCGTGTTGCAGCCCTGCCGTGTGTCGGTGCTGCAGCCCCGGCTGCTCTTACCCTCGCTCCTCATGGCCTCGCGGAGGCCGCGCGTGGTGGGGGCGATGGCGGCGGTGGGGACGGCGCTGCCCGCCAGCCCCGCGGCACGGAACAGCACCGAGAACTGCGCCGCGCACACGTAGAAATACGGACACAGCCGGGCCCTCAGCAGGTTGTACAGAGAGGTGAAGCTCACCGACCTGGCAACGGGAATAAACGGCGCTGTCACGGCAGGCAGTTCTCTCCTACTGACTATTGGAGAGGGGCTTGGGACAAGGGCTGGAGGGACAGGACACAGAGAATGGCTTCCCACTGCCAGAGGGCAGGGGTGGATGGGATATTGGGAATTAGGAACTGTTCCCTGGCAGGGTGGGCAGGCCCTGGCTCAGGGTGCCCAGAGAAGCTGTGGCTGCCCCTGGATCCCTGGCAGTGTCCAAGGCCAGGCTGGACACTGGGGCTTGGAGCAGCCTGGGACAGTGGAAGGTGTCCCTGCCCATGGCAGGGGTGGGATGGGATGATCCTTAAGGTCCCTTCCAGCCCAAACCATCCCGTGATTGTGCGGTTAATTAAAATCTCCCTGTGTCCCTCTTACCCAGCCCATCAGCCGTGTGGCTGCACTCACCAGTCACTCATGAGCGCTTGCTGCAAGGCCTCGTCCTGTGCCCAAGGACAGGCCCTCCCCGCCAGCCTCCTGTCGGCGCCGAGGCGGGGGAACAGCGGCAGCCAGGGCAGCGAGGGGTGCAGCCAGTACACGAGGCTCTGCTGGAAGGCACAGCGCAGCTCCGTGCACAGCCGCGGCTCCTGCGGATCCCAGAGGGTTTGAGGGGGACAGCAAAGCTGCAGAAACAAAGCTGCAGCTCCAGCCACCCGCCCAGCTCTCACCTGCACGCTCTGGGGCAAGGCGGTTTCTGTAGCTCTGCAGTGCTGAGCAAATCCCTGCGCTTCCTCCTGTGCTTTCAGGTGTTCTGCCCAGGTGAAGGGTTGGGAGGACATGAAGAGAACCCGTGTTTTAATACTCCAGTCTGCAGGGAATTCCTGCCTTGGCGAGGAGGGAACTTGGGGTACAGCAAGAGGTGAATGAAGGTCCTGATCAAACAGAAACAGCATCAGTGAACTCGCAGAAAATTAAACCTGTTCACAGGCTGAACCAAAGGCACAGTTTATTATTTTGATTATTTTACTCAGTATCAGATTCTAGTAGAAATACTCCATTCTATTGCCTATAAAACCACGAGAGGGTTTTCACTCACGAGTCCTTCCAACAAGATAAACTAGGAACAAATAAAAGGACAAATGAGTAAAACAAAAAAACCCTAAGCCTGATGTTTATGAAGACAAGAATTTCCATGCCAAAATGGTTATTTCATTTCATCCTCTCCTGGTGACTGTAAGGTCACATGCTGAAAAAAGCCCTGGGCACCTCCAGGACAATTTGTTCTCTTTTTTCTATCCTTCTAATTTAGTTTGAACTTCAGTTTCTGTACCTAGAACAACATTAGACAATGTCTATTGAAACTCTTTCAATTTCAAGGGCTGATTTTTAGGAATTCTCTTTCTTATGTGCCTGATAAAGTGCTCCATTTCTGTAGCTGAAAACCAGACTGCAGGAGGTCTATCTGGTGAAGAACATCCTCATCTCAACTACATATAAAACTAAGAAACATTACAATTAGAGTCAACATGTTAATAAAACTGAAAGACAACAACCTCTGTCCGTGGAACTACAACAGCAGTGAGGTAAGGCAGAAGGCTGGGTTTAAAAGACTGTCACCAGCACAGGAAACATCAATGTAAGAAATTTCCTTGAATACTGACATTTAGTACATTCTTTTATACACAGATGGGCCACCAAATACCAAGTGAAACAGTTTCAGCTTTCTCTGTGCCCTGAGAACAGCTGAAATCTTTTCAGCAGTGCGTGCTGTTTCGTACCTGGCTTAGGGTGAGGATGTCGGAACTTTCAGCAGGCTCCGCTCTCCTGGGAGGCTTCTCTTCACAGGCCGGCTCTAAAAACTGAATGAAAGAGCAGCATAAGGCACAGCACAAAGGATGCACCGGGCTGANGCCGCAGCAGCGCCGGCGGCTTCTTGAAGCCGGGCGAGTGCCCGGGTTCAGCAAAGGCGGCCATGGCCGAGCGGGGCCGGGAGCAGCCGCGCTCCCGTCTTGGCGCCAAAGGACGTCCGCTCCGCTCCNCTGTGCCCTGAGAACAGCTGAAATCTTTTCAGCAGTGCGTGCTGTTTCGTACCTGGCTTAGGGTGAGGATGTCGGAACTTTCAGCAGGCTCCGCTCTCCTGGGAGGCTTCTCTTCACAGGCCGGCTCTAAAAACTGAATGAAAGAGCAGCATAAGGCACAGCACAAAGGATGCACCGGGCTGATCATTTTAAAAACTGCCTTTGCAGTGACATTTCACGAGTGATGCTCAGCACCCCGGGCTGCAGACAAACCCCGCTCGGAGCGAGCACAAGATCCGCACCCAGCGCTGAGCAACAGCTCGAGCCCAGCAGGGCCTTGGAGGAGGCGGGGGCGAGCCCGAGGCTGCATCGAAAAGGGGCTTCGGGCGCTGGCTGAGGGCTGAGAGCTGAGGGTGATGGCGATGTCTGAGGGCTGAATGTGATGGCTGAGGGACGATGACTGAGGGCTGAGAGCTCGGGGAAGTGGCTGAGGGCTAAGAGCTGAGGACCCCGCTGCCGGGGCTCGGTCTCACCTGCCAGAAGGGCGCTGCCGATGGATCCCCGCCCGCCGGGGCCGCTGCCGGANCCTGCGGCAACATCACCCCAGGGCTCAGTTGTGTAAGATGTGAAACTAAACGCACAGGGTTTAGTCTATTTGGGATAAAGAAACGAGTTTTTTCGTCTACTTGGGTTAGAAAATCACTTTTGATTGCACTATTCTGTTGTACACTGGTCTTAAAAGGCATAACATATACTAGAAAGGTATAATTAGAAATACATGTGGCTCAAAAGTCATAAAGCACTAGTTGGGAGCAACATCTCTACTGACAAAAGACTTAACAAAAGAAAAACTGTGCTATAAAATACTTTCACAGTTTTGTCATTTGTTGTTCTTGTCTTTTTGAACCTTTAAATTTGTTTCCTGCTCAGGGTCTCACGATATTCTTTATTTTGGAAACATTGAAGCAAAAGTGAGCAACATCAGGGGGAAAAGCAACAGCTGGGTACAAGGCTCCAGAATCGGTGCGGAGCTCCTGGAGGATTCACACGCTTAACACGTGTGTGTGCGCACGTGAACAAAAGCACTGCTCCTTTCTGAGGCTGTACACGAGGAGTAAAATCAGAGTTACTCCTGATTCCATAGGCTTGCTGTGCATCATTTATCCAGAACCTCCTCCAAGTCCGGTGAGTGAGAGGAGACAGATGAAGTGTGATTCTGGATAATCTGTTTTCTCTCAAATTTTCCCACTCCTGACACTGCTTTGAAGTGCACATGTCCATGGTTTGAGTGATCCACAGTGTAAATGAGCAACACAGCTGAAAAAGTGATTTTGCTCCCAAATCAGAGCATGTAGGAAGGCACATGCTTTGAGAAAAGCAAAATGCAGTTCCTTCCTCACTGCTGACTTGCAGACAGGCCACAATCATGGATAATGCTGGAGAGACAGATCTGGGCTGTGCTGAGGTTAAAAGAGGGGGAGTGAAAGTGCACAGCACAGGGAGATATCAAAGGTAACAAGCTACACAAAGTGCCTCAAACATCTGACTCACACAATTCCACCAGCTTGGGGACTCTGGATTTACCAGGTTTACTGCCTTAGTGCTGAAATGAAGGGAAAGAGCTGGGGGAAACTCCTGCTGTCAGTACCACGTCCTTCCCATCTGGCACCCTCGCCAACCTCGATAGTTTTGGCTGTCCTTCAACTGAATAACAATTTTAAATGTGGATTAAGGTCTTTTAAGTGCTGCATTCGGTCTCAGTGCACTCAAAAGCAAAAGGTAGCCATAAAGGTAACTACTGGTAGGAGCTAGAGAAAAAAAAGACTAATAAAACCATCTTTTTTTCTCTCTTTAATTTCTTAGGGTTGAAAACCAACAGTGACTGAGTTTGCCTGTAGATGTTTCTGACATTTGTAAGTGAGGCAGGGCAGACAAGATTTTTATGTCAAGGCTGCTTCTTTAGAAGCTGCTGCTGGGAGCATTCTGCTCAAGGGAATTAAAAAACCCTGAAGCCATGGAAGCTTCAGAGACCATTTGTGCTGAGGTACAAAGGATGTTTAAATTCTGTTTACTGCCTGCAAGTGTACGCTGATTTACTCCACAAATACATTTCTTTATATTCCCCAGGCTGAGAAATCAGAAGTTGTGTGTCAGAACTGGATGACTTGTCTCTTTCTTGCTTGATTCTTCTGAACTATTTCCATAGAAACTTTGGCTTCGTACAATGGGATCGGCTCATCCAGCTGAGGCCTAAAACGAAACAGTAAAAAGTGCTGGTGAGCACACTCAGACCAGCAAAAATACCACAGAACAGACTTTACTTTCACTGTGCCAACCTCCTTCCTCAAAGTAACAGTTTTATAGCTTCGCTCAGAAGAAGGGAAAAGCCCCAAAGCAAACAGGAGCCACAAGTGAATGAAGAGATCCTTCTTGCAGGGGGAAAAAAGGGGGTGGTGGGGAGGGTTCTGCTCAACAGCAGTTGTTATCCTGCTTTAAGGGAAGGGATCTTCCATTCCCACCTCATTATGGGAGTCTTCCTGGAGCTCTGCTCAGGAGTGTTAGTGCTGGCAAGAGTTTTCTACTTCTAAAGCTGAATGAAAAAACCCACAAGAAACTCCACATCTCTCACCTGAAAACGCTATTTGATAATTTCTCCATGATATCTTCCAGGATGGGTATCCAAGAGGACTGTTAAGGAATAACAGAGCTGGAGAGAAATCTCTTTACAACCACATTTGCTGGTCAGAGCCCTGTACTGATACAAACCCAGCAGGATCAAGGCAAAATGAAAATGAACCTCAATTCCAGGCTTTTGATCAGATTCTTGCACTTGTTTCTGTATCAGAAACCTCCTTTCCTGAAATACGATGCAGAATGAAATATGGAATATTAAAATTATTTCAATATTAAAATATTCAGTATTTCAATATGAAATACAAGTGCAGCCTGCACTAGTACAACATCAGTCAATCATTAATCAATGGCATTTTCTGTGCAGAATGAAGAGAACAGATTTTGGCACCAGGTAGCTGTTGTGACTATTATACAGGCATGTGATAAAAAGCCAAAATGAAGTTGGGAACACAGCAGAGGCTGGAAATTCTTGGAGCACCACTGCCATGTGAGGGGTCTGTGAGTTTAATGACCAACAGGCAAGACAGCACAACACAAGGGGCTTTATTCAGTCTGTGTATGAAACTCAAACAAGAAGGTTCATCCTTCATTTTAAGGGCAATCAGGTTGATAATAGAAACTCAAGTTCTTTTAAAGAGTGATCAATTTGTGATTTCTTCAGATGACACTAATGCCAGATGCTCCAGAATTTCACAAGATACACAAGTCCCTAAAGCCAAAAGCACTCAAACTTTCCAGGGCTGAAAATGTCCTACCCAGGGAGGTCAGTCCAGCTGCATCAGCCCAAATGTAGGACACATTCCTTTTCCTTTTCCCAACCCACATTGTCCCTCCATAAATTTTAAGTACAAAACAAATCAGTACATTTTATGCACATAATATTTCTGTACACTGCAAATAAAGGAAAGGTTAGGAAGCCAAAACACTTCCACTTTTTCAGTGAACATGAGAGTGATGCATCTAATGCCCAAAAGCACAACAACAACAAAAAAATCCAAAATGTCACTTGCGTAAAATAAAAACTTATAGAATCAAATCTTCAATTAATTGGTTCAATATTGAACCAAAACACTGCATTTGCCCCCCCAGAATGGGTGTTTTGCAGCACTACTTTTAATGAAGCTGTAGAGACATTTTCAAGGCCAGGTTGGATGGGGTTTGGAGCAGCCTGGGATAGTGGAAGGTGTCCCTGCCATGGCAGGGGTGGGCTGGGATGAGCTGTAAGGTCCTTCCCACCCAAACCAGTCCGGGATTCCATGATGTATTTAAAAGGAATGCAGAAAATACCTTAAAACCTGAGTGTCTCTTATACTTTAGCTCCACCTTTCAGCTGGGTTGCAGCACTGAGCAGAGGAGAACCTCTCAGTGGGATTTCCCAGCTGTATTTTCACTCCTATGAGCAGTGAGAATTCCACAGGACCACCAAAGGATATCGAGATACTTCCCCTGCTGCACATTGGACAAATTCCAGATCTCATCGTTCAGGAAGGACACTGTGGCTCCCTTGAGGAACAAGGAATGGCTGTCTGGAGGATCCAGCTGAAGCAAATTGAAGAAAAATGTTATTTAGTTACATTTCCCGTACAAAAATAAAGGCTAAATGGTTATTTTATAGAGATGGTTAAACCAAACAAAAACCACCCCTTGCCTGCTGTTAAAAGAGAGGAAACCTGCAACACTGACAGGTTGAATCAATAGTTTGATGTGTCTGTTTTTCTGTATTCCGTGGGACAAACTACTCCCTGCCACAGGCATCTTTACCTGCAGGTTCTTTTCCGTCGTTATCCAGTGTCCCCCGACCCCAAGCAGAGTGATGATGTCGTGCTTGTGAGGCAGCAGCTGCGATTTGGAAGCTGGTTCGTCTTCAGCACTGTATAACCTCACTGGGGAGGGAGAATAAATTCCTCTGAGCTCAGAAGAAAATGTAGAAAATTCAATATGTATTTATTTCCACACACTTCAGTGGAACTCTAAATTCTTCAATTGTTTAAGCTAAAAATCATAGAAAACTCTGAATTTATTATTTTATTTATACTTTGAGTATTTTATAGACTTTATTCAGAATAATATTTTATAATAGCTCTGAAGTTACTATTCAGAGTAATATTTTGTTTATATTTATGATAATATATAGTAATAATATAGACTAGTAATATGGCCTATATTATATAGTATATAACATAATAGTACNGTAGTAATATTTTTATATATATTTATTTGTATTATTTTGAATAGCAACTTCAGAGTTTTCACCCATTAGATTTGGTTTCCAATAGAGGTTGACAGTGCTGGTAATTAGGGTTAATTTCTGTATTCAAACAAGGCAGCATAAACAACGATGCCGCAGCCCTACTCTTTAAACCCATTTTTTAACTTTCAGTTTTAAACAGAGGAATATTGCAGCCACATTCAGCAGCTGACTAGGAGATGTTTCCACCAGTGGGTGACACAGGAGCTCTGTGGAATAGCAGATGGAATTCCCCAGGAAGCAGGAATTCCCCGGGAGCACCTCCGGCATCCAGGACGATGTCCACGCCCAGCCCGCCCGTCTCCTCCAGGCAGCTCTCGGCCACGTCCATCTTCCCGTGGGACACGTCCATCACTCGGGCTGCCAGAGCACCACACCAACAAAAACTACTTCAGAGCCACGAAAATGGAGTTTAGATGCTCAAAACGGAGAGCTCAGATCCCCAGCAGCACGCGCGGTTCCTGCTCTCTGCAGGTACCACAAACGGGTTGCAGCTACACCCAAAAAAACCCTGGCACACTTTTTTATTTTTTTCAACACAGTGCAAAATCAGCCCCAAAAAATACGAATGCAGAAGTTCAACTCATGCAGTTGTTGGCCCAAAAGGATAAAATGTGGCATTGTAAGATTAGAAACCCTTCTCTAAGTTCATTCTTTGCTATTCTTGTGCAAGCCCTGGCTCTCTGGGTCATTCATTAAATGTTTAGATGAAGGGATTTACATCTGCTCTTGAAATATTGCTGAACTGAAAGCCACCAACACTTTTTCCTGTCATGTATCTATGATGCACTATTTATGGTTGGTTATAAAGAAGAACCACAGAGTCAGGAATGAGAGAATCCTGGAATGGTTTGGGTTGGAAGGGATCTCAAGGATCATCTCCTTCCACCCCTGCCATGGGCAGGGACACCTCCCACTGTCCCAGGCTGCTCCCAGCCCCAGTGTCCAGCCTGGCCTTGGGCACTGCCAGGGATCCAGGGGCAGCCACAGCTGCTCTGGGCACCCTGTGCCAGGGCCTGCCCACCCTCCCAGGGAACAATTCCTGCCCAATATCCCATACATCTCTGCTCTCTTTCAGGTAAAAGCCATTTTTAATATTACAACAATAACACAAAGGCAGAGAAGGAGCAGCGACAGGTTTTGTTTCATCATTATGAGGTAGAACAAACATTCAGAAACTAAACAGGCCAAAGACTTCACAGATAATGAGAAGTGAAAGAACATCAAACAAATTTGGAGGCCCATTTCCAGAGGCTCCTGGCCTGAGCTCCAATCTGTACTCACCCACCAAGGGCTGCCGGACTCCTTCTGGAATGGGATCCCAGCAGTGCGGGGGGAAGGAAGGAGGGAGGGAAGAAAAAATGCAAGGAGCTGGTCATTAATGATATCAACAAATCATCAATAAATGCCTTGCGTTTGGTTCTTTTTGCCCCTCAAATCCCCAATCAAATCATAGGATGCGTTCCAATCCTAAGTCATTCCCTCTGTTTCTTTCACTGAAGTCAAATGATTTCACTAGAGAGAACACACAGTCAAAATCTACTAAAAATATGATAATAATTAATTATTAATGATAGCCACATTCCTCATATGCAAATAAACCCCCACAATATTCTTTTCTTCCTAGTTTTCTTCAGTCAAGAAGTTAAAAGGTTTTCCTTAATGGGGCAATTTGACATGGTATTATTTCTGCAAATAATTTCACTTTTTGAAAAGAATTCATAGGTCCAAAGCCTGGCAATCAAAAAGAAAGGCCAGTTTGACTATTTTCTGATTTCTGTATAGCAAAAATGTCCAGTTTTGTTCCTTAACTCAGTACAATAGTTCAAACAGTACTTATCAAAATCCTGGTCAGCTTCCTTCCTAAAAAATGCTGGAAAAAATTCCCACCACTGTGGAAAAGGCCAGGCAACAAACTGCAATATAATTTTCCATAATCCTTTGTCATTTATATATTTCCCACAGAACATTTGTAAATTAGTTCAGTTTCTTCCGCTGTGACTTGCACAACTTCCAAAGTTACATTTTTCTGACTGGCAAAACTTCAGTTTCTCTCCTCCTCCACTGCTGGGAGGCACAGAAACACCAGGATTCCACAGCCTGTCCCCAGATCTTGCTCTCCCCCAGGAAGTTCAGCTGCAAAGTTTGAACCCTGTCACCCAGAGGGTGTGCTGGGGGTTTAGGGACCATGCTCAGGAGAGCCAGGACATCACTGCTGGGTTCTAAGCAGAGCCCAGTGTTGGTGGCACGGAAAAAAAGCCTCACAAACCAAACTAAAAAAAAAAAAGCAGGAGGTGCCCTTGGGAGCAGAGGAAATATCTGTGTTTGTATAGATACTTTTCCTTGGGTTCTCTAACAGAAACTCGTCCCATTGTTTATGGAATATTCTGTCTCCAGCCTGAAACACAGGCATTAAAATGTCAAAATTTGTTAAAATCCCCTCCTTTGTTCTATTATAATTTTTAGTCCAGAGATTACTGAAGACAAAAAAAAGCCCCATCCTGTTGGTTTAAATACAAATCCTGAAACATTACTAGGAACTTCTACTTCAGGCACCGGATCACATTAATTAACAAACAAATCAGAAAGTCTGAACACTTTTAAAAGCTTTTCGCTTTTGCACTTGAACTGTTTCTCTCTTTAATGCTGTACCCAGCTTCTATTTCTTTGTTTGAAATAAAGTTGCAGTTATCATTTTTCCCTCTCAGCCGTTCCAAGAAGCAGCTCGTTATGCTCAACAATGATAACACAAACTGCTGCTGGCTGAAAACTTTGCCAAAAACGAACCCAAAACCCACTGAACAGCACAAAACTGAAAATTCTCCACCCACAGACACAAGAAGCCACTTAGAGCTTGGGTCACTTAGGATCTATTTGATATTAATATTCAAAGAATTTAAAAATGTTGTAAAAAGTAACTCAGGACTGTGAGAATAAAATTCCCAAGTGCTTTCTTAGCTCATGAATTTTTCATATAATTAGCAAAATACACCCATAAAATATTAGAAAGGGAAGTTTTAGGTCTTCAATATTTCCTCTTTGGCCCTGTAAGAGCTGGTGCAACAAGGCTCTGCATAGCAACAGCATTCCCAAAAATCCTCCAATTCTGGTGTCTGTCACGACCACTAGTGCAGTAAAATATATAAACACAGAGACAGTAAAAAAGGCTGCTGAAATTAGGAAAAAATAGGGGATTTTTTGTCAAATTGCAAAAAACCAGAGTTAATATCAAGCTCTAGAGAAATCAGTCTGGCAGTGCTGCAGTGCCAGCGCCATCACCTCCTGCAGCTGATTTCCCCCAGCCCAGGGCTTCCTTGGTGGGGGCAGCTGTAACCACGCAGATGTGGCTGCACAAGGCTCCCCCCCAAAGGCATTTTACAGCTGCTGTTCTGTAACTTCAGTGAATGCCAACAAAAATCACACTCTGAAAAATAAACCTGGGGATTATGCTGCAGCACTTGGTATTTGCAGGAGGAAGTAGCAGGCACCAGTTTTAACCTTTTGCTGTAATCCTGCCAGACTTGACAATCCATCCTTTATTTTAAAACTGTCTGAATAAAGGAATATTCCACTTTCCTCCACAAAACACCAGCGAAATTTTGATGAGAAAAGATGCCAGGAGCTCCTACACAGAGTATTTTCTCATGTTACTTTCAGAGGAAAAAAAACCCCAGACTTGAAGTATCAAAGAGAAGAAAGAGAAGAAGTCAGGGAAGAATGCAAGTGCTGTGTGTGAGGCCAAGCTCCTTTAGAAAGCAGAGAATGCAGAGCCTGTGCACGTGCAGCTCCAGCTGTGGCAGTACCTGAAACTGGATAAAACACTGCTAGGAGGGATCTGAGGCTGCTGAGTGCTGGCTGCCAGGTGTGTGAGCTCTGGCACACACTGGGGTGCTGGTGAGTCAGCAATCCTTCCTTCCACAGCAACCACTCCATCACATGGAAAGACTTCCTGAGCACTCAGGCCAAAAGCCAGCACTCAGCACTACTGGGAAGTGCTGCCAGTCACTACAACTCCAATGGAGAATAAAAATGCCATTAAGTACACCTAAAACAGAAATTAAATACCTGTGGAGTACAGAACAAATCTGAAAACTATTTAATTAGACTATTTATCAATTTGTATTTAATTTTTACTGAAGTAAGTCTCTAGACCAGACAGAAGAAAATATTTCAAGACATTCTTTAGGACGAACTTCAGCACTGAAGGATAAAACTCACCCCCAGCAGGTCTGAGCCTCTCCAGGAACTGCTTGTCCTCCAGGCTGTGGGCAGTGGAGATGACTTTGGCCCCTCTGTGTTGAGCCAACTGAATCGCGATGGTACCGAACGGCTGAGAAGGGAAAAGCAGGTTCATTGATTAATTTATTAATTTACAGCAACAAGTTGATGCTGTTTAAGAACAATTATATCCCAAAGGCCACTCAGGAGAGCAGCCATAAATGAACTTACTCCTGCAAAAAACCACAGCTGAACCAAGACTGAATATTCACAGATCTGCTTCTGTCCTGAGTGAGGCCAAAACAACTCTTCAGTGACTGGGAAGCTCTGAATGAACTTTTAGCCAGTAACTGGTTCTTGTCTTCAACAAAATAGCTCAGATTCTACTTTAATTACCACAGCCACCTTCACTGCAGTTGGAACTCGGAGCTTGAAGGAAGAAAAGCTCCAAGGAAAAAGCCCCAGCCATGTTTACACTATAGAACCTTGGCTGAGGGAGCCCCACATCTTCATCAGCACTAAGAACTGCAGGGATGCAAATCAAACTATTTATATCCAAGAAAAGGTAAAAAGCAGAGGTGGGAGAGGACTAAAAAACAAGGCATTTTCCTGCAGTTATCCCTGAGGACTCAGGGCAAAACTGTGTCCCTGCAGAACACTGAACAGCCTCCCTCTCTGCACCCCCACACCCAGCAGGACAATATTCCTGGTCGGGATCTCCCGAGGGAGGGCCCCTCCTGCAAACCCCTGCAACGAAGGGCACTGCCAGCGCCCCACAGCAGCCCCGGTGAGTCCAGCTGGGGGAAATGCAGGGGCTGTGTGCCAAGGGAGGTTTGTGCAGAGGGAATCTGGGACCATGCCCAGCTGTTACCCACACTCGCTCCGTCCAGGACGAGGACACTTCTGCCAGGGGACACCTGGGACAGGTAGTGCAGGGCCGTGTACGCGCGCAGCCCGTCCCGCACCGTGCCGGCGGCCTCTGCCCAGCACACCTTCTCTGGCTTGTGAACTGAGGGGGACAAACACAAACAAACACACCGACAAACACACAAACAAACACACAAACACACAAAAGAGATGGTAAAAAAACCAGGAAATCCCTGGGGCTTATTCAGCAAAACCTGTCACAGCGAGTCAGGAAGGCTCCCCCTGCAAACAGGTCAACATCGATGACTCTTGTTTCCCTCTCGTATTAAAAAATCATGGAGAGGATATTTTAGCATATTTTACACACTTGAATTCGGGATTCAATTTTGGTATAAACAAGTTTAAGGGAGCCACCTCATAACTACACAGTTGGAATTCGTGGGCAGTCACAGAAACAACAGGACACAAATTTAGATTTTTAGAATCCCTGGATGGTTTGGGTTGGAAGAGACCTCAAAGCCCATCCAGTGCCACCCCTGCCATGGGCAGGGACACCTTCCACTGCCCCAGGCTGCTCCAAGCCCCATCCAACCTAACCCTGGACACTGCCAGGGACGGGGCAGCCACAGCTTCTTTGGGAAGAGCAAATTTTGAGCAAAAGAATAGCTTGCTCAAGGTAACAACCTGTTGGAAGAAAGACAGGGACTCCCACATTTAATATCCAACTCATTAAAGCAACCTATGCCCAGAAAGGAAAAACTGGAAGCTCACAATAATTGAAAACAATGTTTCAATACTAGGCTTTCCCTGATCCCTGAAAATTCCTTTCTCCAGTTCCAGTCTGCTTGTTTCATCCCATCTGTTAGTCTGGTCATAAGTGATATTGCCAGACTGAGTCAAAGGGAGGAAAAAAGCAAATTTCTCCTCATTAAATTTTCTGACAAGTTAGGAAAAAGTATAACAACAGTGAAGCAACAAAATGGGAAGCTAGAAGGGAAAAAAAAGGAAAAGGAAAAAACCAGAGTCAGCTTGTGTGGTTTAGGCCATCACGAACTGTGAAATGGTGACAGCAAAAAAAACGCCCTTGAGAGCACTGAGTGTTCAAATTTCTGGGACTTGGTGGGGCAGCTGGAATGTTGGGATGTTGGGATGGAAGGAGTGTGCCCAGAGCTCCAAGGTAATGGGCTCCCTGTTGGAAAAGCTAAACCAAAGTCTAAGGTACAGCAAAAATAATTATTAGCAAAATATATAATCTACATACCCAAATAATGCTCATGAACCAGGATAACTTCACAGACACCAGACTCCTCAGAATCCAGGGGCAAAATTCCTGGGAAAAAAAGGAACACAGGCCTTGAATTTCACACAAGCAATCATTCCAACCAAAGCATTCTCCCACGAATTCCCTGGTCCCACTTGGTCTGGGTTCAGTCCCCTCTTGGCAGGTTTAGGACAGGCAGGAGAGCTTGGCCAGGCCCAGCCCGGGGTGTCCATGGGCACAAGGCAGTTCCAGAGGAACATTTTGGGATTGAGGAAGAAAGAATGGGGACACCACCAAGTGCTGTTTGGTTCTGGCAGGTGTCATTTCTGCCTGGTGATGTCTGAACTCGTTCCACACCCTGAGTGCTCCCACTCCAGGCTGTGGATCACAGAGGAGAGATCTGAGGCACGGAGCAGCCACCCCACAGCCCCTCTGCTCTCCCATCCCTGTTCCTGAATGTCTGGCTTGCAAAGGCACCAACAAAGGCACAGAAAGAAGCAGAGGAACAACACACAGGAATGTGGAAGTCCTGAAAAGCAGGAATAGGAAAAATGAAGTGCAGGAAAACCAAACTACCCAGGGAAGGCAGAGAAAGCAAAAGCAGAGAAGCAGAAAAACCCCTCCATCCTGGTCATAGCTGAGCTTTTACCTTCACTGGCCACAGAACCCTCCTGAACAGGAGGTTCTGGCACCTGCTCCATCTCCTGAATTAATGTCCCCTCCATCCCAGGGAAAACCATTCCTTTCTTCCCTCTCCCCCACAAATCTCACGGTCCATTTAGACAAAAGGGCTTTGCCTTGCAAATTTGGCTGCTACGTCCAGTCTTTCCCAGTTCCCATAAAAATGAGCTTGTGCAAACCTGGAGCTGTCTCCAGGGTCTATCCAGGGAATACTCAGTCTCTGGGAGCGGCCTCGAGCAGCTCTTGTGCAGTGAGGGAACAATGCAGGAAGGACCACAATCTCCAAACACACGTTCTCCCCACATCACTCTCCCCTCTGTCCTACTTTCAGAACCTCAGTCATGCTCTAATCCTTTGATTCAGCACACAAAATATAAACACGTGTCAAAGAATGCCCCTAACAAATAACTCTTCTCTCCTAAGGCATCATTCACAATTTGGTGGTTAATACAACCTCATATTTCAAATCCTAAGAGAACATTCTTAGAACAGAATTCCCATTTATAAGTTTATTCCTGTGACAGCAGTTTAATTTTGAAAATACATGGTCAATTTAGCTTTACCAATTATTCTAACCTCGGTCATCCATTATAAAAAGATGACTGATGGTGTCAGTTGAGGCAAACAGGCATTAACTTACCCACCACTTCATCATCTGGCTGGAAAAAGGTCACCTTGCTTCCAACTCACCAAGGGGAGGTGAAAAGGAGGAAAGAAGAGAAGAAGGTAAATATTTATAGCTGGAATGGGATGTGCATTTGGCAGCACTGGTTATCACTAGCTCACAAAACTAAAGACATACATTTCTAGTGAACAAAAAATAATTCTATTGATTACACACATACCAAGCCCAAATGTTGAATTCCCCAAATGTTGAATTCCCTAAACTCTGGCACCTCACCCACAAGGAGTTCCATGCAGGTACACACAGGGGGTGTCTGAGAGCCAGGCTGGACACTCCAGCTCAGGAGAGTGATAACAGCACTGGGACAGCAACCAAGGAAGCAAAGAGTTCCTGCTCCCAAAGTGCCCTATCCACAGGGGAGTTCTTTGTTCTGGCTGGAATCCCTGCTCCCTCCTTCCCTGGGCAGTGACACTCACTCACCTTCCAGCACAACTCCCGAAATTTCTCGCCCAACAGGCACAAGTTCCTTCTTCAGTTTAATTTCTGACAGGAGCTAAAAGAAAACAATGCTTACAACATTCTTGTAAGGCTCTATATTTATATATTTATTATCATCTTACAGTGCTGGATCATCACACTAAGGTTGGGCCATTACCAGATGTTATTTATCCAGGGGAAAAAAGTGCACACGTTCCTCAGGTAATATTAACCCATGGCACTGAATTCTGTATTTAAACTTAGAAGCACATTAAAAAATAAAAGCAGGGAGTTATTACCAGCCAAGCCAACCTGTGACTTAGAGTGCAGATGAAGACAAAAGGGATTTACTGCAAGGGATCTCACAGCTGACAACTGATCTGTCTTCATAAATCAGGAACCAAATTCCAGATGCTTTTTATTCCGAGATGTGCAAGAACCCCAGACCAGTCCTGTGCCCGTTCTCAGCTTGTGCCAGTCACCAGCCAAGGGCCATGGAAACCACAAACCCCCCTCAGCTGTTCACAACACTGAGCAAATACCTGTGTATCCACCCGGCTCAGAGCACAGGCTCTGACCTGCACCTTCACATCGTGGTCTCTGGTGGGAGGAAGGTTCTCCTAGGACAGATTTACAGTTGCTCCATTAGACAATGGATGTGCCCACAGGAGCCTCTCCAGCTCCTGAAAGCACTTCTCCACTTTTTAGATGGTTTTGTAGGCAGAGCAGGCAGGTTTTTTCAATGCAAAGGGGTTTACCACACCATTTTGAGTACATGTACATTATTGTTATTATTAGCAGCAGCAGCAGCATTAGCATCATATTTTTATATTATTATTGCAAACTGGTCACTAGACCTTACTTATCACCACCATCATTATTATTATGTCACTATTATTATTGCAAACTGACCTTACTAAACCTCATCAGACACTGACACTATTTTTCTGTTGAGGTTTTTTTTTATCTTTATCTGAGGCACACATCCTGACAAACCCACCGAGATCAATATTTAAGTCCAAAATGAAGTCCAAATGATACCAAAGAAACAACCCCAGTAAGAACTGGTGTTCTTACCCCAAACCTGATAAATTCCTCAAGCTCTGTTTCTACTTTTTCAGTGACCAGAAAATTCAGACAGGAAATATGGATCCAGGGTTCATTTTTCATGCCTGCAAAGCTTGTTTGTAAAGTCTGGACACCAAAATTGCAGAGAAATCCAGCAAGTGCTGCCTGATGACAAAACACACCTCCCTACCTTCCTTTCCCTGCCTGTGTGTGCAAGGATCCTACCAGTCCTGTGCCAAGCCTGCACAAGATTTCTGTGCTTCAATTCCCCTGTGGCACTCAGCCAAACTCTCCTCTCCCTCTGCCTGATGAACAGAGCTGTTCTGATGGGAACTCACCCTTTCCTGGAACACGAATGTCATTTCCTCTCCAGGAGAATTCTGCTGACCATACAGGGCCTTCATAGCGACCTGAAAAACACAGCAGCCAAACTGAGACATCTGCAGTGTCTGTGGGGCAAACAAGGCACCAAAGCCCTGTTAAATCAAATTCAACCACTCTCTAAGGAACACAGCCATTGTTTGCAGGCAATTTGAGTCTTTGTGCTACAGAAGTTCTACACCAGATCAACAGGTTTAGTTGCCCATAACAGAGAAAATCCACAGGACTGAGGATCACAGAATGCCAGAATGGTTTGGGCTGAAAGGGACCTTAAAGCCCACCCAGTGCCACCCCTGCCATGGCAGGGACACCTTCCACTGTCCCAGGCTGCTCCCAGCCCCAGTGTCCAGCCTGGCCTTGGGCACTGCCAGGGATCCAGGGGCAGCCACAGCTTCTCTGGGCCCCCTGTGCCAGGGCCTGCCCACCCTCCCAGGGAACAATTCCTGCCCAATATCCCATCCAGCCCTGCCCTCTGGCAGTGGGAAGCCATTCCCTGTGTCCTGTCCCTCCAGGCCTTGTCCCCAGTCCCTCTCCAGCTCTCCTGGAGAATCTCTTCAGGTACCGATGTGGGTTCAGCAGAAAAGGCACTGAATGAGACAGGATTTACTGACGGGTGCCCCATGCAGCAAAGGGCTCTTTGCCACCCAGCCACGCAATTCAGACAGGGGCAGTGCGAAGGGAATACAGGGAACACAGGGAATTTCTGTTTAGGAATACAGCGAACCTTAGGTGTGACTTCACCAAAAACCAGCACTCGGGTTTCTGGTCTCCTCTCCGGACTCGGCCCGTGTCGTACTCCACGAACAGCAACCTTTCAGAAACTGAAAAAAACCCCAACAAAACACCAATAAAATTGAATTAACAAGGAGAAAGGAAAGCAGGGAGTAGAGAGGCAGGAAATCATGCGACAATTATTACAGCACTAATCCCTGGGGGACCACCCCGAGCCCCCCAGCATGTCGGGCCCGTGTCCGCCCCGCGACCCCCGGAGAACCCTTCAAGGTCTCCGAGCGAACCCGGCCCGCTCCGAGAGGCTCCAAGAGCCCCGGGCCGACCCTCAGGGGCTCCGAGAGAACCCGGCCCGCACCGAGAGGCTCCGAGAGCCCCGGACTGACCCTCGGGGGCTCCGAGCGAACCCGGCCCGCTCCGAGAGGCTCC
>VZTG01005565.1:78952-104112 GCA_013397845.1 Melanocharis versteri | reverse complement strand
CCGCGGCCGCGCGTCAGTACGGCGGCCGCGAGGGGCTCCTCCCCCCTCCCCTCAGACGGGGCGAGGGCGGCGATGGCGCGTCCGGCGGCGGCGGCTGCGGGCGCCGCTCCGGCCCCTCCGGCCCCTCGGTCCCCTGGCCGCGGCCGGGGCTGTGAGTAGGGCCCGCACAGACATGAGGTACGGCCCGGNCGCCTTAAATCACCTTGGTCCCGCTGCCCGCGCCCGCTGCTCCCCGCGCCCGCAGCGCCCTGAGCGAGGAGAAGGAGGAGAGCCATCTGTTGGGAATGCCATCCCCGAGGAGTGCCCTCCGCTGGGAATGCCATTCCCTAGGAGCGCCATCCCTTGGGAGTGCCGTCCCTTACGGCTTGGGAAAGGGCACCAGGGGAGCGAGGGAATGTTGTCGGGGCGTCAGGGAAAGGAAGCCGGTCCACGGATGGGGTTGTGTCCCTGTGTGTGCCTCTGCCTCGGATGAGCAGACAAGTTTGTGGATTACGTTCCCTGTGGATGTCTTTTGTTCTGGTTCACCTGCTGCTTTATTTGGGGTGAAATATGAGGTTCGCTTGTAGAAAACAGTATTTTCTGTGAATTGTATCTTTCTCTGCTGCATGAAGGGAAAACACTTCCCTGGCGCATCAGACAGTATTGTTTAGTAAATAATTCCTATTAGTAAACCAACCAGCATTCCAGGTGGGATGGTGTGGTCCTCGTTAAAACAAGAAACTCTCTGTCCTCCTCTACCTCTTCCCACTTCCCAGTCCCAAAGTGCTTTTTGTTTAGAGCTTATATGGCAATAGGTATTTAAGGCAATAGCTGTGGATATTAACTAAATATGTCTTGGAGTCAAGCTCCAAATGAATGCATTTTCATGAATCAAAACGCCAAACTATATTTTGGGTGTTGATGACTCTGGAGAGTGTTACCCCACACAGTCTTCCCTTCTTTCTTTTACCTTTTGTTGTAGTCACCTGTAACTTCCCTCGCTGGATATGAATGACCTTGTGATGTTCTCACACAAGAAACTTCCTCAGGACCCGAGGAGTGGCTGGGGCTGGGCCAGGGCAGGCTCAGGCTGGAGATCAGGGCAAGGTTCTTCCCCCAGAGGGTGCTGGGCACTGCCCAGGCTCCCCAGGGAATGGGCACGGCCCCGAGGCTGCCAGAGCTCCAGGAGCGTTGGGACAGCGCTGCCAGGGATGCCCAGGCTGGGATTGTTGAGGGGTCTGGGCAGGGACAGGGCTGGGACTGGATGATCCCTGTGGGTTTATTCCCACTCAGGATATTCCATGATTCTGTGGTAGTTTATACGAGTGAAGTGATACCACATTCTCCTTTCTCTGTTAACATTCCCCCCCTGCACTCCCAGAGCCCTGCCTGGGGGTCTGAGGTGTGGGAGGAGCAGTCTTGCTGTCCCTGCATCCCCAATCCCAGCTGCAGGAGGGGGGTACCCGCCTGTGGATGCTGAGCAGGTGTCCTGACTGCATCCCGAGTACAGGTAGAGAGAGCAGCTGCATTTTCTGTTTGCTCAGAGCTCAGGCTGTGCAGCCACCGCTGCAAATCCCAGCAGGCTGAGGCAGTCCCGCCTGCGTGCTCATCCCTGGAGTGCCCTCCCTGATTCTGGCAGCCTGACAGGGGTCATGTTTCGTGCAGACGAGCGGTTTCCGAGCAGTTTCTCCAGTGTCTGAGGCTCAGGCTTCCCCGGAGCTGAGTGGGCTGTGCCCTGCACTTGCTGCTTCACAAACCACACTCCATTCTTTCAGTTCCTGTCTGTCATTCCACAGAAGATCCTTTGCAGAGTAGCTGTGTTTCCTTGAAAATCTTCCTTTATGTCCTGGTTCTTAGATAAAGTGAGAATTGGGGTCTCAAAGCCGTGACCTGCAGTGCCTGTTCCATCTCTTGCTGCTGTTTGGTGCCCTTTCCTTAATTGCCTCTAATCGTGCAATTAGGATAGATTTGGATTCAGGAAGGGGTGTGAATCTGGCAATGAAATAATTCTAAATTATGACACTGAATAGCCTTTTTTGGTCTGTCTTTGTACTGTAATCAGGGATTGTAATTTTAGCTTATAGTAGGATAACACCAGGGAAAAGAGGAATAGAAGAATAAAGAAAAAAAAAGTTAAGGAAAATCCAAGCAATGGGTTGAGAAATGGGGAGATCAGCGGGATGGAAGTTTTCTCTAGGAAATCCTTCCCTGGAGGGTGGGCAGGCCCTGGCACAGGGTGCCCAGAGAAGCTGTGGCTGCCCCTGGATCCCTGGCAGTGCCCAAGGCCAGGCTGGACACTGGGACTTGGAGCAGCCTGGGACAGTGGAAGGTGTCCCTGCCATGGCAGGGGTGGCACTGGATGGGCTTTGAGGTCCCTTCCACCCAAACCAGTCTGGCATTCTGGGATCAGGAGTTACCAACCACAAACATTTCCCTGTGCTGTGTGCGGTACCAGAGCAGAGTGAACCATCAGCAGATTGGTTTGAGGGACACGTTTCAGCTGGGGTGGCTCAGAGTTGGCTGGCTTGGAACCCAAGAGATGTGAGGGCTTTTGGTTTCTTTTTACCATAAAATAACCCAAGGGCTGCCTCAGCTGCTGTTGTGTGCTGGGAGCTTTGAGTGCTTGTTGCTGTTGTGTTGGACACAGCTGCTGAACTTGGGATGCCCCCTCCACAGCAACTTGGTTTTGTTTTTACTTGCCAAGCATGAAATTGGGGGGGGTGGGGGTGGTGGACAATCAGAAACGGGGTCCAGGCTGAGATCTGGTGATGAATGACTTGTGCACAGGAAACCTCACAGTGAGGTGCTAAAACCTCTGTGGGGTCTGCGGTCCAAGGCATTAACCCTCTTTTAAAAGTGCACTTTGTATAATTTAAAAAGAATGTACTCGATTGCACTGATTCTTTTTGGCTGGCATTGTCACTCTAGGCATGTGTTGGGATTTTAATTGCAGAGGGAAGGATTTACAACAGTATTTGCCAGTCCCTCATACAACAAACATAAGCTGTGAGGTTTTGGAGGGCACGTGGAGGTGTCTGATGGATCCACCTGTCTGGAATGAATCTCTCTCTCGAGCTCTGTGTGTGGCAGGGCTGGAGGTGCTCAGGTTCCTGACAGAGGAATTCCAGATTTAGCTGTAGGAAAGCACTAATTACTGATAGTAATTAGAAACTAATCTCTCCTATGCAAACAGGGCATTGTCTGTCCCCTCCAGAGGATCAGCTTCTTAGCCAGAATAGAAAATTTCTATTTAATAGAAATTAAATAATTTTGAGTGGGAAGGAGTGAAGAGAGGTATCCTTGGGCATTCCCAGGAAGAAAGGTTATTCTATTTTTGATGCAAAAGGTGCATTTTGACAGCATTCCCTTCACTGCAATCCATCAAAACACAGAAAACTTAACTGACATGGTACGTCTTTGGATTGGTTTTCTCTTGTCAGACTTACGTGTGTCAGATATTATATTTTACTTTTTCATGTGTTGTTTTTAAGGTAATTGAATTAATTAGTGTTAGTGTCCAAGTGGACATCTTTGTGCAGTCAGCTTTTCACAAGTTGTGTGATAAAATGTGTCTGGAATTCTGAAATAACCATGAGTGTCTGAAACTCCAGTCTGCTGTGTGTTTGTCTTCCACAGCAGTTTCCAGTCCCCTTTCCCTGCATTGCCCCTCCTGGCTGTGTGTGCCCACAGTTGTGAGAGCTGACCTCTCCATCCTATGAGTTTAAAAGAGTAAGGTTTCGTGGGATGGCAGTGCTGGAAAATCAAGGGCCTGATGGTATATTCCGTATTACAGGTAAATATGCTGCTACTACTAATGTAGATTAGCAAACCCTAATGACACTATAAAAATAATTCCACCGAAGACCCATTGTCTCAAAAGTTCAGGTTTTCCTTCGTGTTTTGATCCTTTGGATTTCTGTGGGGATTCTCTCCCTCAATATCTTTGAAGGATCTAGCCCTGGGCATGACTGATTGGCTGTAAATGACTGGGCAGGGTTTTAGCTTTGCATCATCTCAAGGTACAGTTTCACTTGCTCCATAGAAATGCACAGTTTGTAGGAAATAGTTATTAATAGACTTTCAAAATGCACAGAACACCTGGATTTAAACCTGGGGTTCCTGAAGGAGGGTTCCCATGGAGCCACCTGGAATGGTTGGCACCTCTCTGGAGGACTCAGAATGAACCTCCTCTGGAGCACATGGATTTCTGTACTTCCATACAGAGCTGTAAATATTTCCAGCATTTGAATATTCCTACAGAGTAATCCAAACTACCAGAGGGCAGGGATGGATGGGATATTGGGAAGGAATTGTTCCCTGGGAGGGTGGGCAGGCCCTGGCACAGATAATGGCACAGAGAAGCTGTGGCTGCCCCTGGATCCCTGGCAGTGCCCAAGGCCAGGCTGGACGCTGGGGCTGGGAGCAGCCTGGGACAGTGGGAGGTGTCCCTGCCATGGCAGGGGTGGCACTGGATGGGTTTTGAGGCCCCTCCCAGCCCAACCCACCCTGTGTTAGGATCACACCTGCTGGGAGTGGTAGTCCAGGTTTTCCAACCTCCCTCTGGGATCCTGCAGGGCTGCTGACACCCGGGGGATGCCCATGGCAGAGCTGCTTTAGGGAAACGAGAACTTTTAGTCTTTTTTGACAGCACCTTTAGGTCTCTCTGTTTGAGTCCTTTGAACCAGTGCATGAGAGAAATGTTTAAATGGTGTCTGGTGGTGTGTTTGCAAAAGAGCCCCCGCCCATCCTGGGGGAAGGAGAAGAGGCATCTCTTGTTTTCTGCCTGATGCTCCTCCTGCCAAGCACACATGGACTTTTTGTTCCTTGCCCTCCCAGCTGAACTGTGAAGGGGAGCTCCAACCTTGGCTGCTGGGCAGGGAATTCAGCTGTGTCTGTACAGCCTGAACAGCCTCAGCTGCCCAGCTAGCTGAGGCTGGAGAAAGGCAGCTGCACGTTCAGCTTCCAGAGCTCAGGGGGAGTTTGGGAAGGCTCTCCTGATGGCAATCTTTATATTGTGGTACGGTTTAACACCCATGCTTGTGGGTTGGAAACTTGCTGCTTGTATCGTAAGTGTTCACGAGACTGGTCTGAAAACTGAGGATACAATTGAGCTGATTTTGTTAATCACAAATGCAGCACAGAATTATGCTAATCATTGTGTCTTTATGGTGATAAAGCCTTTTTTTCTAACCGTAAAAATACATTTTTTCATTTATATTAAAATTTCAGATTCCCAGGCACCAGCTTATGGGCTGGCCTGTGAACTGCAACATGCAATATTTTATGGTTTTTAGGTAATTTTTGCGCGTGGCCTTCAGGTGTGGATGGGTTCTGCAGGGGCTCCTGTGCTTTTGGTGAGGAGGTGCAGCCAGGAGCTCAGTTACCCAGTACAAGTTCTAATAGCTTCGTAAATCTTCAGGGTATTTTGGGGAAGTACAGTTAATTCTTACAGAGAATCATAAAAGCTGACAACTTGAGAGCTGTGTTTTGTAGTGAAATGCCAGTAATCTGGTCATGTACCAAATGGGATGATGTAATCATTGAATTTCTTGAGCAAAAATCCTGACATTTTCCTTTGAGTCACATGCGAGCCCGGGCTGGATGAACTCAACTCTCTGGAGCTCTCAGGCAGACAGACAGACAGACAGGCTCCTGTGATACTCAGGGCTGGGGTTGGTGGTTGGCTGTTTTGCACAGACATTTGGTGTAATTGGATTTTCTAGGGGTGATTCTCTGCCCTGCGCCTTTGCTGCAGCTGCTGCCTGTGCCTGTGGTTGCTTTCCCAGCTCCCTGCCTGCAGCCATCCCCATTCTTACCTGTTCTTTTTTTCTCCCTTTTGTCCTGCATCTGTATTTCTTCATTTTAATGGTCTCTTGAGTTTCAGCATTATCTGAAGGCTGGCAGGGGTTCTCTCCCTCTTGCCCTTTGTATTTTGATGTTCATGGGTTTTGTTCTGTTGGTGATTGTAAGGGCCAATCCCAACCAGGAAAAACTTTGGAACTGGAACTGGATTGTAGAGAGATCTGAAATACTTTAAAAATTCTCTTCCTTATTAACACCTCTATTCTTCAGTGTGGGCTTGAATTGCAAACAACAGAAAAAACATCAAAGAGAAGAAGGCAGATTTTTTTGTTGGAATAAAGTAGTGTGGCATGAAGTTACTGTAGGTGTTTAGGGAAGTACTGGATTTAAAAGCAGGTTTTCTCCCATTCTTTTCCAACTGTTCCTTATAGTTGTCTGTTTTATATATGTATTTTTTAAAACTCAGATTTGTAAAATTTCTGTTCAGAGGAAGAGTTCAAAGCATAAAAGTGTTAAAATACGCTTTCACATAAGGTCATCTGTACTTAAATTCATGTCAGGACATTGTGGATTTTTGAAGTGTTTAAGGACAAAGTTTAGAAACAGCCATTATCCAACTTGGAAACTTCCACATGTTCTGCTGTTCTGTTCTTATTCTGCCTCAAACCACACTAATACAATGTGCTCATTAAAGAACAACCAACCAGCCACCTGCTATTTAACATAATGCATGAATTTTAAGAAATGTGACCGAAATCTAGTTTTTGTGGATATTTTCTGATGAGAAATGAAGCTGCTTCAAGGAAATGTTGTCAAATAATGATGGCAAGGCCAGAGGAGGAAGGCAAATGCAGTTCATTTTTTGGGTGGTGTAGCACTTGATGCAATGTGGGCATTACTGATCAGCTGCAGCTGGCTGTGCTCAGAAATCTCTGGCTTCGTTGGGATCGGTGAGTCTGTCTCAGGGTTGGAAATTCCCATGGGCCCAGAGCCCTTCAGGTGGCTTTGGTGGGACAAAAGGGGGATGTTGGGCTTGTGAAGAGGAGATCCTTAATTGACGTGGGGCTGAACCAGATGGATCCTCCCATTTGGTGCTTCCTGGTCTCTGACCCCAACCTGCTGACAGGAAGCTGGGGTGTTATCCATGCTCAGAATGTGCCTCCTTATCACAGCTGTTATCAGAGTAATCTGAATGGAGCTGAAGCTTGTGCAGCATTTTCACTTTACCAGCTCCATGATTTTTTTTAGGTTGTTTAGTCATCCTTTCTGCAGAGTCAGAAGTTAAGGATGACCTGTAAATCCCAGAGCTCTGCGCGGTGACTGGAAAGCTCTTGTGACACAGGAATAGGAAGCTCTCCAGCTGCAGTCTGGCAGGATTGTCTGGCATGGATTGTATGGTGCTGCTCTTCCAACTGAGCATCTAAATCTGAGGGCATTGCTTTGAGCTCGTGCTGTCTGCAGATGATGCAAGCAGAACAATTTTGCTTTGTGAGGAGGGAAAAAGCTGCATCCTTTAGAGTCAAGTGCTCTCAATGTTACTCTGAGCTGCTGACAAATGCTATTGTATAGCTTAAAAAAATCACTTGATCTGTATTAACTACTGGGGATATTTAACCCAAGGAGTTTCAGAACTTAAAACCAAACCCCTGAGTGCCTCTCCTGTCCCCCCAGCTCTATGTGAACTTGTGGTGCCCATTCTTGCTCTCTCTGGTGAGCAGGGACAGCAGCCAGGGAGCGGCTGCAGCTGGGCAGGGCAGGCTCAGGCTGGAGATCAGGGCAAGGTTCTTCCCCCAGAGGGTGCTGGGCACTGCCCAGGCTCCCCAGGGAATGGGCACGGCCCCGAGGCTGCCAGAGCTCCAGGAGCGTTGGGACAGCGCTGCCAGGGATGCACAGGCTGGGATTGCTGGGGGTCTGGGCAGGGACGGGGGGGGACTGGATGTTCCCTGTGGGTCCCTTCCAGCTCAGGATATTCCATGATTCTGTGATTTTAGGAAATTTGGCAAAGTTTTTAGTTAATCTCACTTTTAATTTGAATACAGTCTTTGTACGGCAAAATGTGATGTGGGATCTCTGAGCCTTTAGACACCACCATTTCACAGAATCCCAGGAATCCCTGAGGCTGGAAAAGCCCTCCCAGCCCATGGAGTCCCAGCTGTGCCCGATGCCCACCTTGTCCCCAGCCCAGAGCACTGAGTGCCACCTCCAGCCCTTCCTTGGGCACCTCCAGGGATGGGCACTCCAAACCTCCCTGGGCAGCTCTTTCCAGTGCTGATGTTTGTGCTGTGCTTCCTGGTCAAACTGCAGCCGAGCCCTTGAGGTTTCAATTGGAGAATTCAGAATTTCTCAGGCAAGCTGGTGGGATCTGAGCTGGTTTCACTCTGCTCCCTCTTGTCTCTCATGGCAGACTTTGGAGTCCTTGCTGAGAGAGGAGGAGAACTGCAGGGCTGAAAAGAGTAGGGATATGTAGGATTGCTTTTTCCGTGCTGGGCTCCCCACTTGCTTGGAGGCAGGGTAAGAGAACTGGAGCTCTGACCTTTTGGCGTCTTGGCTCGCGCTGGTGCTTGGCTCGCGGAGCTGAGCGTGTTCCAGGGATGACATGTTAGCTGGAATCTCAGCGGCCTCACAGGCTGCACTCTGTTCAGCTGCAGTCGTTGCTGGCTGCTGGGTGGGCTCTGCTGATGGCTGAATCGTAAACCTTGTGCCCATTGTGCGTTGGGGGGTTTTAAGGACTTTTGTGGAAGTAAGAGGCGGGGAGGATCTTTTGATGGGTGATAAAGTTGCTGCAATCAGGAATCACATGAAGCGTCAGAAAAAACGTTGCATTTTTTCCTGCTCTCTGTGCTTCAGCCAGGAAAATGTTACTCTGTAGCTCCAAGGAAATCAGGCTATCCTGCTGGAGTTGCTTAATTCCTAGAGTTTCTAGAATCTGTTATGGTAATGCCAAGTTCCGGCTTTCCCTGGATTACCTTGATGCAATCCTGGATTAAACCACCTGGGGTTTGTTACGGAAAGCAAAGCACAGTCTAGCTGGGGCAGGGCAACAGCTACGTGTGTGCAGGGAATATAATCGTGCTGAATCTCTTCAATTGTTATGTTAAAATGAGGCATTCTGCTTGGGAAGTTCAAACCAGTGACAGAAATTGAGTCCTCGTGTTTAAAACACCCCCTTCAAAATCCTGCCAGCATTATGAATGAAAAATGCTGACTCAGCCCAGCTTTGTGCACTGAAATGTGACCCAGGGAACTTGAGCACTGAAATTCTGGTGACACTTCATTTCCTTTTGTGGGCAGGTTTATTGTGCTTTACTGTCCTTTCCCAGCTTCTGAAGGGAGGGAAAAAAAAAAAAAGAAGGGGAGAAATAAATTCTTATGAAACAAGTTCCTTGAATCCTTCACAGAGACCCATGTGTGCGATTGAGATACCTTTTAGCTGGAGAGGTTTGGAAAGGCAGTAAATGTAAGGGCTAGAAAAGGGCAAAACACCAGGTGAGCAGAATTAACCAAAGGGGGGAAGTGGAATCCATCTCAGCTGGGGCACTCCTGGAAGGGCATGGAGTGACAGGACAAAGGGGGATGGCTTTGAGAGGAAGGAGGGCAGGGCTAGATGGGATATTGGGCAGGAATTGTTCCCTGGGAGGGTGGGCAGGCCCTGGCACAGGGTGCCCAGAGAAGCTGTGGCTGCCCCTGGATCCCTGGCAGTGCCCAAGGCCAGGCTGGACACTGGGGCTGGGAGCAGCCTGGGACAGTGGAAGATGGGAGCAACCTGGGAGAGCGGGTGAGCTTTAAGGTCCCTTTCAGCCCAGACCATCCTGTGAATCTGAGCATTCACCTGTTGAGTTCTGTTGTTATCTCTGTGCAATGTTATGAAACCAGCTGATTACATTCTACCAATAATTCCATCTTGCATTAGCTTGGCTTTGTCTCTCATTAAAGATTAAAAACTTTATTCTGTGAAGATTTAAATAGAAGCAAAGCCTTGTTGTGATAGAAGGAAGCAGAGCTGTTACCTAGTTAGGTGATTTCCACCTTTGCTTCTAAAATAAGCATTCCAAAGATGTGCACTTGGGCTAATGTACATGAACCTAATATTAGACTTGATTTTCCTTATTTTTACGAGTTACCTGGAGGTTTCCTGTGTTTGAGCTAGGGGAAAGCACACACATGAATTCTCATGGTCTCTCGTTCTTGTTTTGCTGAGAAAAGTGCTTCAGCTGAGGTGCATGTTGGCCTACAGGACGGAGGTTGGATCTTTTTATGGCTCTGCAAATCAGGAAACCTAGAGCAGGAGTGGCTTCATCTAAACATGGGGACAGCCAGATCCCTGCATTGTTTTGAGAGTTTAGAGGACCCAAATCACAGACAGAGGATCCCAGGATCCCTGAGGCTGGAAAAGCCCTCCCAGCCCACGGAGTCCCAGCTGTGCCCCATGCCCACCTTGTCCCCAGCCCAGAGCACTGANAGGTCTCTCTTGCTGTGATTCGTGTGCAGGTGCCACTGTAGAGCTGCTGTGTTATGTGGCTGCTTCAGATCCCCAGAAGATTCCCTGATAAACTCTTCCAGGGGACATGGAAATGTTAGTCAAGTTGGCCTGTTGGTGGTGGGAGTGGAAAAGTCTCGTGGAAATGCTGCTCCAGAGAAGAGAGGCTGCTGGAGTGATGTCCTGGCAGAGTAACAAAAGGTGCACACCTGGGCGTCTGTTTATCTGTTCCTGGTTATCAGATTCATTTTAAACTGCCTGAGTTTTGTGCAGAACTCAGATTTACACTGTATTTTGGATCACAGCAGTGAACAGAGTTTTCTCCTCCCACTAGGAATGGGCTAAATTTGTTGGGAAAGTATTTGGCATTTGTATGTAATTTGTTCTGTTTGAAAAATATCTGCACAGCTGGTTGCTATAGAATCATTATATTCCTTCCAGATTGAATGGTTAGTGTTGGATACAGTGGGGAAGTTATTGGCAAGGTAACTGAAAAAAATGTGTGAAGTTCTTTGTCCCTGGGGACGGTGCTGGCTTAGTGCCTCCTTGCAGGACTCCTTTATTCCTGGTTTTCAATGGCTGGCGGGAGCAGAGCTGGTGGATCTCTGACCTCTGGCACTGTGGATCTGGTTACTCATATTTTTGGCCAGGCTGTTACATTTTAATGTTATGGCTCATTTTTTTCTTTTTCCCTTAGATCTCTGTGTTTCTGTTCAGTCTGTCCAGTCTAGGGAGAAGTGTTTAAAAAATGAGGTTTGTTGAGTTTGTTATGGGTCTCAAACACTGAACTTTGCATTGAAACCAAATTAAATCTCTCTTGCAGCTGTGAAATCCTGCTTGGAACATCTGATTCCCCCTCAGGCTTTTTGGTTTTCTTTTTCTGTGTGGTTTTTTTCTTCATAGTGCTTAATTCACCCATGATTTCAGTGTGTTACTGGGGTTTGATGCTCTGCAACTGCTGTTTTCCAAAGCAGATCTATTCTGCTGTCACACAGAGTGTTTTCCAGGGTTCCACTGAATTCCCATATGCAGTCCCCTGGAATATCAAGTCTGGAGATTTTGCCGATCTAATCAAAGCTATTTTAGTATTTAGGGAAGCCAGCCTGAAACACAGGGTGTGGGCAAGGTGCTTCATGCCCTTCATCCTGTATCCCTGCAAGATTTATTAGGAATGTTCTCTCCAGGGTTTGGGGGAAGCCACGTGTGGTGTTTGCCTGTTCAGGCAGGTGTGTTTGGATGTGTCTTAATATCCTTCATGTTTTATTTAGAAGTGGTCTAACAGCTTCCTGAACTGTCAGCAATGAAACGAATTTCAAAAAAAGACTCACAGAAGACTCTCCAAATTTTGAAGTAGGTGAGCAAAACACAAAACTTAATCCTCTGTGTGGCCTGATGGGGGCTACTGGCACAGGGTGCCCAGAGAAGCTGTGGCTCCCCTGGATCCCTGGCAGTGCCCAAGGCCAGGCTGGACACTGGGGCTGGGAGCAGCCTGGGACAGTGGAAGGTGTCCCTGCCATGGCAGGGGTGGCACTGGGTGGGCTTTAGGATCCCTGACAACCCAAACTTCTGGGATTCTGTGATTTCTGGCTTCAGCTCTGCCATGCCAATCTATGTTTCAGGAAGTTTTGCCTCTCTTTCCCATGGTGGTTGTTTGGTGTCCTCCCAGTGTTCCCTGACAGGTTCTAGTGCACGTTATCCTGAGCTGTTGCACTTCCTCCTCAGCCTGCAGGATTCGCTCTGTTGCGCAGTTTCTTTGCCTCATTCCAACCCGATTCTCCTGGTTGGTACCTCCAGTTCCTGGAGGATTTTAACAGTGCTTTGACACCGTCCTGGCTGCTGGCAACCAGGATTTGGGAGGCCCCTGCAAGCCCTCATTTGGGGCTCTTAAACAGGAACCTTTCAGAAGGCTGAGGGAATGATCTCAGGGTTGGAAGATGCTGATTTTTCTGCTGGGCCTAAGTCAAAAATCTTTCTCCTTTGTTCACGTCCTGAAGGAACGGGAGGTGCTGCTTGGGTTTTTTTTCCCTTTCTCCCTACTCCTCGAGCATTCCAATTCCCAGCTGTCCAAGCAGTGATTAAAAGAGCCGTAGACAAACATATACCCCAATACTTGTGTTACTCCTTCATTTGTCCTCATTTCAATACCAAGAGTTGAAATAATTAGTAAGATTCTTCAGCAGGATTGGAAGCCATGAGCTGTTGCCATATAGAGCTCCTGTAGCTCACGAGTTGTCATGGACAGTGTTTGCTGGAGATCTACAAATGAAAAGGAAAAAGGACAGAAGTGTGTGAGTAAATGGCCTCTTCAGTGTAGAGTGTGAGGGCACCTCTTGCTGGGGGCCTTAACTGAGGATTATTTGCTGCTGCTGTTTTCTCCTTTAAACCTATGAAATGGCATTTTTTTACTGGATATTTTTTTCTTGTGTAATTTGGAGTTTCCTGCTTGAAAGTTGCACCAGTCCAGCTGAATATTTGGAGGAGTGCTCTGAGTGCTTGGGTTCTCAAACTGTCAGCAGCAGCATTTAAGCAGATAAGAACTGAGGCATGTTCATGTAGTTTTATCTCTACAGACCAGGTTGGACACTGGGCTTGAAGCAGCCTGGGACAGTGGAAGGTGTCCCTGCCCATGGCAGGGGTGGCACTGAATGGGCTTTAAGGTGCTTTCCAAACCATTCTCTGGTTCTTTGTATTCATTTTCCAGGTGTCAGAGATGATTGTTATTCCCCTTTCCTTTCCCCGAATAGGGACAAGTTAATTTTGAGGCAAAGGTTCAGATTCCTTCCTCTGCAAGTAGCTAACTCTTCACCCCAGTGAGTTCATTTTGGGTTTTCTCTTTCACTTCAAGCACCAGTAAACGCCTGTGGTATTTTTCAGGAGAATTGAAAGCTTCACTGCTGAGTTTGGGAAAGGCTTTTTGACTGATGAAGGTTTGATTGTAAGTGCTTCAGTATAGGGTGGTTTTGAGTAGTTGAAATATTGACAACTGAATTTTTCCTGTAAAATATCTTTAGGCTGCACTTCTGCAGCCAAGTGACTGCCATAAACTCTTGCTTGCTGCTTCAGAAGGTGATGACTGATGATGTTGTGGACTCATCATTAGAATGCCAGTTTTCATTTTGAGGTCTCACACGGAAGGTAAATAACCAGAAATGTATTTTTAGCGTGCAGAGCTTATTTTGGAGATGCTGGCAGTTGCCAGCTCGCAGAGAATGCTGTGCTGTGCTGGAGCCAGGAGCGGAGCGGAGCGGTTCCTGCTGGCTGCAGTGCCAGCTGGGAGAGCCTCTGCTCCTCACGCTGCCTCCCAGCTGTCCCCAGGCCCTGCTGGGGAGCTGGTGCTGCAGCCAGTGGCCCTCGAGCCATCTCCTGTTGGAGTCACAAGACTCCTCTGCCAAGGTGAATTGCCCCTATTTTTAACGAGCCAGATGGAAAAATAAAGGAATCCTGATCCACAGTCAGGAGTGACAGCACCCTCAAAGTGACAGCAGCTTCTGAAATCACCTGGATGAATTGGGATCGTCGGGTTTAATCCACTGCTGCAAGTATGAGCTGTAAATTGTGCAAATTGTTCCTCCTTGCTATAAATTGTACAAACCTTTTGTATGTGTCATTGTCAGGCAGTGATCTCTGCTCCCTGTGAGCAAGGACAGGACCCGAGGGAACAGCTCGAATTGTCTCAGGGAGGTCTGGGCTCGAGATCAGGAAAAGGTTCTCTCAAAGGTGCTGTCAAGGCAAGTCAGACTCTAAAGGAAACTTGTGTCTTCAGGTCATTGTTCTGTGGTGGGTGTAGCACCATATTCTGAGCAGGTTTGAACCTTGGAAAGCTCAGTCTTTGGGAGGTTTGACTGGAGTGCTGTAAGAGCTGTGGGAGTTGGAGGGAGGAAAGGGATGGGTTGTATTTATACAGTGGAGTTACTCTGTCCTGCCCTTCCTGCTCTTCCATCATTCCTTGGCCCTCCTCTCCCTGACCTCTCTTTCCCACGTTTCATCTCTTCGCTTACCTTTTTTCTCTCCCTGCCTTTGCTGAGGAAACATCCTGGCTTGGATCAGCCCCAGTGTGTCCAGCAGGACCCGGGCAGGGATTCTCCCCCTCTGCTGGGCACTGAGAGGCCCCTCGAGGGCTGTGTCCAGTTCTGGCTCCTGCAGGAGAGACCTGNGCCCATGCCTGGAGGTGCCCAAGGAAGGGCTGGAGGTGGCACTCAGTGCTCTGGGCTGGGGACAAGGTGGGCATCGGGCACAGCTGGGGCTCCCTGGGCTGGGAGGGCTTTTCCAGCCTCAGGGATCCTGGGATTCTCTCTTGAGGATGCAGAGTTTGGGGTGTCTGTAGAAACCAGCCTGCTGCCAGCACACAGCGTCAGTGAGCAGGCTCAGGCTGCGACATCCAGGAGAACAATTTGTGGGTGTACTTGGGCACTGATTATCAGTCAGCACGTTAAAAACTTGCAAATGTGAGGGTTTTAAGGAGGAGGTTTGTTTTCACAGCTGCCTTGGCTTTCTTCTTGAATCAGACTTGAAAGGTTTTTTCGATCTATTGTGTTGGGAAATCAGCATCATGTTACAATTTTGCAATTGATTTTTTTTTCCCAGTCCAAGGCTGCCCCACAACCTTGTAGCAAATTTTCCTGATTACAGGGAACTGCAAACCAGTCGACTTCTGAAGTACCCACAGGGGAGAAATTTGTGAGCTACAGTAAACAAACCTCCCCATGCCACAGATTTGTGACTTACAGTAAATAAACCATTAGCACTGACGACAGCCTTAATGTTCTTATCCTCTTGCAGGAAAGGAATTTTTATCCTGGAAAGACGTATTAGAGCATTTCAGGACAGGAAAATTACTCTTTGCAGTGTTATTAACTGTCCAGACTTCCTGGGTCATTTAGAGAACGACCATAACAAAGTTTTCCAGAGCCAGCATGGAAAACGCCCGTGCATGTGGTGCCTCCTCCACAACCTGCATCCTTCAGAGCAGCTCCAAGTGCTTCTGTAGTGAGGATGAGCATCTTTTCCCTAACTGTTTGATACATGGTTCTTAAAAAAAGATCCTGTCTTCCATATCTAGATTTTTCCTTGGAGTTGTTGGCTTTGTGTGCGTGTCCTTGCTCTCTCTCTTGCACGGCCTGAAATGATTCCCAGCCCTTGGCAGAAATGCAGAGTAGCTGGAACTTGGGAACACTTGGAGCAATCCTGTTGCTCCCTCAGTGGTTCAGTGATGCTGCTGTGGGGCAGAGCTAGAGCTGAAATCTGGCTCCTCTCCCAATAAACTCTTACCTTGACCTGTAGCTTTGTGTAGAGATAAACCTGAACCTCACTCTCTGTTTGCTTGGGGGAGTCTTGTTCCAGAAATCCTCTCACCTCGAGTCCAGTGAAATACAAGGAAAATCTTCCCTTGTTTTGTGTCTGTTTTGCTCATTTCTTTGCTGTGTCTGAGCTTGTCATTACCACTGGTAATGCATCCAGAATCCACTCCATTATTCCTGGCCTTGTGTCTCAGCATTTGAAGAGAGCAGGGTTGGATGAGATACTGGGGAGAAATCCTTCTGTGGGAGGGTGGGCAGGCCCTGGCACAGGGTGCCCAGAGAAGCTGTGGCTGCCCCTGGATCCCTGGCAGTGCCCAAGGCCAGGTTGGACACTGGGGCTTGGAGCACCCTGGGACAGTGGGAGGTGTCCCTGCCCAGGTGCAGTGGGATGAACTTCAGAATCCCTCCCACCCAAAAACATTCAGTGATTTTTTTTACCCCAGCCAAGGGTTGAAATTTTTCCAGTTGTTGTTGAGATGCAGGAGCCTGGTTTATGTGGAACTGGTGGGAAAGCACATTTGTCGTCTGGAAAGAAAGCTTGGCACACACCCTTTACACAACTTTTTTTGTGCCATTCAAATGTACTTGCAGTCAATTAATAATTCTATTTAATATAGAAATAGGATTTCTAAGTTGGATTGTGCCTCTCAGAATGTATGTGTATATTTACATATGTTCTATATGTATCTGCAGTTTGCATTTTGTCTTGCAAACTGTTTTTTCTTTCCCTTATCCCATTGCATGGTCACTTGCCTGGTTTTGTGGTCACACCCGGGATGGTTTTGCTCTTGTGTGAAAACTGGTTCTAGGCATTTTGAAGGGAATTGGTCTCATGGAACCAGGAAACCCTGGGATATTCCCTGTCTCATGCAGTGAAGCCCTTTTTGCTTCATTTCTTTAGAGCGTGCTTAAGGATATTTTAAATAGGAGACGGAAGCTCTAGCAATGGAACTTTCTGGTGTTTAATTCCTTGTTTAGGCTTTGTGCAGCCTCTGCATGCTTGACAAGGTGAGAGTCCCTGACCCTCCCCACAAACTGGTGCCTGCTCAGCCCCCTTTGCAGCGTAAGGAAATCCCTTGATTTTACAAATGCCCCAGGGCCTGTCCTGTCCCTGTGAAAAACAGCCCAGGAAGTTTCACTCTGTTCCTCCAACATTTGCATTTCTTCCCTGGAAAGCTGCTGTCTCTTGGCTGCTGGACACCTTCTCTTCTTGGCCACCTGTGATCTACCGGTGTTGGAGCAGCAGGGCTGAGTGTGGCCAGAAGGTAGGTGAATGACAGAAGTCCTGGTCTAAATGCCACAATTAAAGTCTGTTCTTGCATCTGAAGAGCCCCTCGTGCCCTGCAGAAGTTGAGAAGACAGAGCTTGGAAGAAATTCAGAGCAAAATGTCCTTGGGTGGGAGATAGGAGCCGCCTTAGGCAGTGGTGACGTGGGCTGACACAGCTACTGAGATGCTGATAAGGCCTGGTAGACGCTGAATAATTCTCCTATTAAATGAGTGGTTTGGAAATCTGCTTCCCAAATCTGCACCAGCAGAGCCCTGCACTTATGTAACGGGGAGAGTTCAGGAGAGCAGCTGCTTGCAGGGGACAGAGTGACCTCCACGAGTCCTTCTGAGGACAGAGCCTTTGCTTTCATCACCAGCTGGAGCCTCTCCCTGCCCTGCCAGACCTTTTATCTGCTGGTTTTGCCTTGGAGGAGGGGAAGGGGAATGGACGTGCACATCCTGAGCTCCCTGACTCAACACTTGTGCTGACTCAGGCCTTTTTCCTCCTTCCTGCCCTTCCCCCAGCAGAGCTGTTATTTACTGGCAGAGATGGAGAAGGTGAAGTGAAACAAGTCAGGAGCAGCCCATTTTCTTTTTTTATTTCGTTGTCCCCATTTCAAAGGATCAGCTCTAAGGTTGAGACAAGCATGTGGATTTTCACAGCATAGTTATGTGGGATTAGGTCAGGCCTACAAGTGATTAAATCTTGGGCTGGAAGGCCACCACTGCTGTCCAAGACAGACTTGATGGCTCTGACCTATTCCTTTGGCTGCCCTAATTCCTCTAAAAACGTCAAGCTGGATTGAAACATGGGAGTTCCTGCAGAGTTGTGTCATGGGCATCTGTAGGAAAAGGAGGGAAGAGGTTTATCAGCCACCTCCTGGAATATTTCTGTGATCTTCTTGACTTGGACGTGCTGCAATGTTGTCCCCCTTGCTACAGGAGGTGGCCCGAGGTGGGTGGAATCAGTGTGAGAGTTGATGCAGGAATAAGGAAAGGGATGATCTGAGAAAAGCCATGTAATCATTTATTCTGTAGTTGGGCTGGTTCTTGCTGAGGGAACAAGGCTGTTTGTGGTGAGGACTGGAGAGATCAGAAACGTGGTCAGGGGAAAATGCCCACAGAAGTGATCCAGGGCTGCGCTGGGCTTTCAAAGCAGCTGTGCTCTGCTCTCTGAAAGCTGCAGTTAGAGTTAAGGGTGGCCAGGTTAAAGGTGTGATGTGACTGTCAGATTCCTCTTAGAATAATGTACTCCCATAAAATTAGAATAAAACTGGCACTGAGGGCTTACAGAGCACTCGGACTTGGCCAAGGCTGGACTCCAGGCTTTGGCCACTGTTCTCTTTTGTTCCAGGTGTCTCTTCTGAGTGCCATTGCTCAGGGATCCTAGAGCCATGGACACAGCTGGATGAGCAGCTTGGAAATAAAGCATGACTGCATTCAGTTTATGGGATGGAAATACCAGAACCCGTCTGCTTTACCTGCTTCTCTCTCATGGTATTCATGGAGTCACGGGATGGGAGAGGTTGGAAGGCNCCGGGCTGAGGGCCCCTCTCAGCTGGGGCTCCTCTCCAGGCTGAGCAGCCCCAGCTCCCTCAGCCTGTCCTGGGCACGGAGATGCTCCAGGCCCTTGCTCAGCTCTGCTGGGTCTGCTCCAGGAGCTACAGGTCTGTCAAACAAAACAGGCTTGGAGTCCAAGGGCACACAGCACTCACATCCAGCAGGGATATCCTGCATTTCCTTGTCCTGCTTTCTGGGTCATTCTTGGAGTTAATGCCAGGCTGTCGTTAAGGTTGTTGTAGGTTTGCAAGTATTCCCAACTTCCTAATTCTTGTCTTTCAGATCTTTGGGTTTAGTACTTGTTTTGAAGGAGGAAGAGTCAGAAATTGCCCACAGCCATTGTCTTAATGAGGGTTTTTAACACACTCCCCCAAACAGACAAAATTAGCAAACAGGTCACTGCTGCACCTGTGTGACTAAAAGCAACTTTAAAAAAAATCAACAAATTGTAGCACTAAGAACTCCTGGAATTCCTGCTTTACAGGGTCTGGTGGTTCTGAATGAAGCCAACAACTATTAAACTGAAAATAAAACAAGATAGTTATTTTATTTCTTATTAAGGGGTTTAGAAACAGTTGAGTGATGCAATGGCTTTTCATTGTGTTAAATCTTTTAAAATAAGAGTCAGTTGCCTCTTGAAAAGTTTGCTGTAATCCAGTCACAGTTCAGTTGGGACTGGAATTACTGGGGGAATGCTGTCAGGATTAAAACGAATCCATGTGTGAGAGATCCCAGGATCCCTGAGGCTGGAAAAGCCCTCCCAGCCCATGGAGCCCCAGCTGTGCCCCATGCCCACCTTGTCCCCAGCCCAGAGCTCTGAGTGCCACCTCCAGCCCTTCCTTGGGCACCTCCAGGGATGGGCACTCCAAAGCTCCCTGGGCAGCCCCTGCCAAGGCCTGAGCACCCTTTCCATGGGGAAATTCCTGCTGCTGTCCGAGCTGAGCCTCCCCTGGCCCAGCCTGAGGCCGTTCCCTCTCCTCCTGTCCCTGTTCCCTGGCAGCAGAGCCCGACCCCCCCGGCTGCCCCCTCCTGTCAGGCAGATGACCTTTAAGGTCCCTCCCAACCCAAACCATTCCATGATTCTGGAATACAGAAGTGACTGTTCAGTAGTTTGATCTCTGCCACAGGTGCTGAGAAACACCTGCAGTGGGGAGTTGCTTTGTTGATCTCTTCTGGGTGATTGGCACAAAATAGAAGAAATGGCAGGACTTGACATTTGTGAAGGTTTTTACTTTCCCAGTCATTCCTGTAAGGAGCAGAAACCTTGGAAAGTTTTGCAAACTAGTGACTGAGTTAAAATCTCATCTCCAAAGAGCAAGGATCAGAATTCCCTGAATGTCTCAAAATGCTTTTGTTTTCCAACATTGATCCAAAATTACCAGGCTTTGCTAAAGCTCTCTTGAGTCCCTTGACTGATCCTGGTCTAGAGGCTTTCCCATGGAACATCTGCAAACTCCAAACCCTGCTGTCAGCCTGGGACACTCTCATGTGATGTCCTGCTTGGGGGGATTTTGTTGTCATTTGGAATTCTTGGAGGATGTGGAGACTTTATCTGGTTGGGTTTGTCTCTTTTTTTTCCTGTAGGAGGAGGAAGGTGACTGATAAGTGGCCTCAGGAATTAATTTTGGCATTCAAATCAAGAGTTATCTCATGAGGAATTGTTTAGGAATAGAAATGCTGTGTTGTGTTTTAGGGAAAATAAAAACAGGATCTTTATTGTGTGAAAAGTGTCTGTATAAAGACACACAGCACTGAAATAGCTCAATTATTCTTAATTTATACCTCCTGTGGCTTTATTGCAGTTGTCTCTGTAAACATGGCCTCAGCAGAGCACAGATAACTTAAAATAAAAACTCTAATAAAGTTCTGAGCTGTGTTTTTGAAGTCCATATAAATACACCATGAAAGGCATTTTCATATGTCTGACTCCTATGAATAAATGTTTTTACTGGAGTTATTTTCAACCTGCTCATTTTTTCTAGGTAAAAGCTTTAAACATCAGTACTTAAAATTAGGTATGATCTGGGATTTTATATATACAGAGTTGGTCTCTATATGGTTCATTTTTGCTTTTATATGAACAACTTTTAGGGTTAGACCCTCCTTGTTTTTATATATATATGTATATAAACACTGCTTGTGTATAGAGTATTGGTTTATGAGAAGAAGTAATTTGCAGTGAGGATCAAGAATTTAAGTATTTCTGAGCTTAACTACAGCAGTGTAAGGTGGAAGAGAGAGCCCTGAAGCTGAGCTGGCTGGGCAGGGCCTCGTCTCCTTCCCTCAGAGCTGGGGGTAAGCAAATGTTTCTCACTGGTGTCTGTTTTAACACTCTCTGTGTCTGTAAAGATAATTGTGTAGTGATGGAGGTTCCAGTTGTACCTAATGTAGAAGTGGTGCTGTTGGAATGCCTCGTTCCTGGTGTTTGTTGTACACTTTCCATCCCTGTGCCAGGGGGACATCTCGTCCTCCCCGGGTCAGGCGTGGGGAAAGGCTCCTGGTGCTCTGAGCTCCATGGAAACCATGGGTGGGGAGCTTGTGGAGTTTCCTCTAGTGGAAGGTGTCCCTGTCAATGGCAGGGGGTGGAACTGGGTGGGCTTTAACATCCCTCCAAACCCAAACCATTCCATGATTCTGCGATTTCACTCCCAGACTTTTTGGGCCTTCCACCTCCCAGGTGACACAGAGCTCAAGCCCCTGAACCAGGAGATGTTCAGTGCAGCTGGAACAACTCCCACAATCCGGATCCTTTCTGCCTCCCCAGAACAGCACAGGCCCATGACCCCGAGCAGGAGGAAATCACAGAGAGCCCTGTGGGCATTCAAATTATTGATCAGCTGGAATGTCATTGATCTGCCACTGCTCCCCCTGACCTGGGAACACCAACACGCTCCAGTGCCCCACAGACCTGGCAGGAGGGGGCAGCCGGGGGGGTCGGGCTCTGCTCCCAGGAACAGGGACAGGAGGAGAGGGAACGGCCTCAGGCTGGGCCAGGGGAGGCTCAGCTTGGACAGCAGCAGGAATTTCCCCATGGAAAGGGTGCTCAGGCCTTGGAACTGCCCAGGGAGGTTTGGAGTGCCCATCCCTGGAGGTGCCCAAGGAAGGGCTGGAGGTGGCACTCAGTGCTCTGGGCTGGGGACAAGGTGGGCATGGGGCACAGCTGGGACTGCATGGGCTGGGAGGGCTTTTCCAGCCTCAGGGATCCTCTGACCTTGGTGGGGAGAAGACCTGTGGGATGGCTGCTGTTGGCACCACACTGGGAATTGGAAAGCTGGGATGTTTGCATTTTCTGGAGGGCTGGGAAGTACAGAACTCATGACTGATCCCAGTGTTCAGGGGTTTGTCCCCTGTGGATGAGATGTGGATCTCTGTTGTTTAGGGATGAGGGGATTTACGTTTGAAGGAGGTGTTTAATGTTGGACTGGTTTGGCAAATCCCAGTGCAGCAGTGGCTTAAGCTCTTTTGTGACAGGCAAAGCTGAGTAGTAGCTCAAAGTTCCTCGTTGTGCTCTCTAAGAGCAGGATAAAGTATCTGTTGCATCTTCTGACTCTTGTGCAAAATACACCCTTTGAGGGACTGTGGGTCACATTTCATTACTGGCATGATTTTGCTGATGGTGGGAGTTCTGGGCTGGCTTCCCAAGGGTGCAGTCGACTGACGGTGCAGTTATGGTTCCCCTTATCGTCTCCCCTTCTTCCTGTTTGAATCATTCCTGAACTCATTGGTCAATGTCGATTGAATCTGTTAGAGTTCAAAAAATTGCTGAGATATCCGAGTTTCTACAGATACAAGTATCGGTAGTTGGAGTGAAATCACAGCTTTCCTGAAAGGAAGAGATGGCACAGAGCTCAGCTTATCCAGCTCAGATTTCTGGGAGCTCTCTGGGCAGTTGGTTCGTTAATGATTTTTGTTTTGTCCTACTGTGGGTTCTTTCCTGGGGAAGCTGGCAGAGACAAGAAAGGCAGAGGAGTGGAGTCAGTGCTGCTGTGGAACTGGTAGAGACTGGAGAATGTGGAAGGCACATCTAAACAATTGGTTCCTGTTTCAAAATAAGATTGGAAATCGAGATGTCGGTTCTGGGCCCTCACTGCAAGAGAGACCTGGAGGGGCTGGAGCGTGTCCAGGGCAGGGAACAGAGCTGGGAAGGGGCTGGAGCCCCAGGAGAGGCTGAGGGAGCTGGAAAGGGGCTCAGCCTGGAGCAAAGGAGGCTCAGGGGGACCTTGTGGCTCTGCACAGCTCCCTGACAGGAGGGGGCAGCCGGGGGGGTCGGGCTCTGCTGCCAGGGAACAGGGACAGGAGGAGAGGGAACGGCCTCAGGCTGGGCCAGGGGAGGCTCAGCTTGGACAGCAGCAGGAATTTCCCCATGGAAAGGGTGCTCAGGCCTTGGCAGGGGCTGCCCAGGGAGCTTTGCAGTGCCCATCCCTGGAGGTGCCCAAGGAAGGGCTGGAGGTGGCACTCAGTGCTCTGGGCTGGGGACAAGGTGGGCATTGGGCACAGCTGGGACTCCATGGGCTGGGAGGGCTTTTCCAGCCTCAGGGATCCTGGGATTCTGTGCTTTTTTTTTTTGGTTTACAATACTTTACATATATATGATAATTTATAATATAACAACTCTGCCAGATGTTTTGGGGAATAAATGCCTGTTCTCCATCCCTGAACTCTTCAACCCCAAAAATAGAATCACAGAACAGCTTGGGTCAGGATGGACCTCGAAAGACGATCTGGTCCAACCTTTGGGAAGAGAATTTGGGCCCCTGGTGTCACCTCAGTCATGCAGAATGAAACCTGTGGTTATAGAACTTGGGTGATCCATCAGCAATAAACAGCAAATTCCAACATATTCCAGTAAGGGAGAGATTTGTCTTTCCCTCAGTTTGCTTCCTGTTGTCTCTCTGTCCGTGGTTGATTTTGGTTTGGGTTTCAGCCTCTAGTGTTTAAACACAGTTTTCTGTTCCTTCTCTCCATTCCCCCATCATTATTTCATCTGGCTTTGGGTTTTTTTTCTTTATTTCTTCTTTTTTTTTCCCCCTCTGGAAGTTCTTTGGAATAGTTTCTGCTTTCCTTGGCATCCTGCACGAGGCTGGTGTTCAGAGTTCCCACTCGCTCTCCTCTTCCTCCTGTGTTCCAGGTAAAGGGCAGTCAATTCCTTTGGAATCCTGGCAGCCTGTGGAGGGAGATCTTCCCTGAAGGGCTCAGCACTGTAAATGCTCTGCTGGTTCCCCTTGTGCTAAAAAGGAAAAGATAATACAGAAACTGCCCGGGCTGTGAGAGGGGGGACTTCAGGGACTTCTGCTTTTGGGTTTTCCTGCTTTTTTTCTTCTTTTCTTTTTATTTTTCTTTTTAGTTTGGTTTGATTTTGGTTTTCTTTTTGTTTGTTTGGGGCTTTTTTTGTTTCTACTTTTTCCTTCTTTTTGTCCTCCTTTTTTGCAACTTCTTTTTTCCTCTTTTTTTTTTTCCTTTCATTTTTTCCTCAGGGTTTCCTTGCCATCATAGAGCCCAGCAGCATCGCAGAGTTCTTTCCCATGGCAGAGTACAATAAGAAAACATAGGCAAAGATAAAAGCGCTGATCTTTCAGCACTTCAGGAATGCTTTTGGGAGAGCCCCACACCTCAGGGAGCTCGTTCTGAATGCTTGGATCACTGCACCTGGAATTTGAAACTTTGGGGGTAACACTTGATGTGCGTGGAGCAGCATCCCCTGCGTTCCCTGGCCTTGGGCACAAGGCTTTGGAGCCACGTGCTTGGCCAGATCATGGGGAAAAATAGTCAGGATTGTGTCCATCATTCCCTAAATTCCAACTGCTGGGGAGCCTGGCTGGCAAAAGTGCCAGGGGTTTGTGCAGGGACATCTGGGGAGGGGATACAGAGGAGGTTCCCAAGTTGGAAGGCAGAAGAGAATGTGGGAAGTGTGAAAGGGGGATGGGGAGGGGAGCAAACAGGAATTCAGACAAAAGGAAATTGTTGGTGCAAGTGAATGCCTTTTCTTAGGGATATTGATAAATTTCTGCTGCTGTTCAAGCAGCCTAAATTATTCTCCTGATTCTGTTCCCCTTTGCCTTTCTGCTGTTGCCTGGAAGACACGAGTGGAATCTCGCAGGACAAGAGGCCGTTGCTCATTGTTGTGCGGCTCCGGTGCTGGTCATTGTCCCTTGGCTCAGGCAGCTCATGTCAGCCTTTGTGTGCAGCAAGAAAAATGTTTTTCCTTTTCTGTGTCCAGATTAAATTTGGAGCCTGTGTGGTTGCTTTGTTTGCAGAGCCAGCGGTGCTCTCCTGGAGGCTCCCCTGCCCTCCCACGGCACCTTCAGCCCTTGGTGCTCCTCAAATCTGGGGCTGCGCTGGGGGCAGAGCAGCCTGGAAATGGAGTTTCATCTTTGTGATGTATTTGGTTTAAAACAAAGGGACCCTGAGCAAGGCAGGGCATTTTCTGTCAGGCATAAAAACCAGATCGCTGATGTTGGGTTTCAACAGTTGGAAATGGAACCAATTTCCCTCCTAAGCTGGAGCAGGGATTGTAACATTTGGGAAAGTCATGGAGCCTGGAGCTGCATCCCTGGGATCTGGCTGAGCTCTGTCCTTCACTCCATCACAGACTTTTTATAAATAAAGGCTGGTTTTGAGGCCATTCTTAAAGCAGAGCTGAAATGTAGCTGTTTGCTGGTAGGAAAATGCCCTCATGGATGCACAGGGAAGTGCAAAAATGAGACAGTGAGTTCTGTAAGTCACAGTTGGTGTGGGAAGTATTGATACAATCCTGCTTCTTCACTGCTTTTTTTTTTT
>VZTG01005565.1:17333-78912 GCA_013397845.1 Melanocharis versteri | reverse complement strand
TTTTTTTTTTTTTTTGCTGTAGTTATTAATCATACAGAAAATACATGGAAAATGGAAGATACTGTGTTGAATATCTGTTTATTTTTTTCCAGGCATCTATTAACAAGCTAAAAGTGACAGAACCATGGCTCAGTTTCCAACACCTTTTGGGGGTAAGTGGCTTCTGGTGTGTTCTGAACTGTTCCTACGTACAAAAACTTGGCATAAACACGTTCCTTTCTAAGAACTTTCTCTAGGGAAGTGTGTGTGCGGAGTGCATCTCTGAGCTGAGAGTTTCTGTGGTTTGTGATGGCTTTGCAGACACCTCCCAGCCAACAGCACAGATCCCTGTGTGCAGCATCGATCCCTTCCAGCCCCACTCTGTGCCTGCAGGGCACAGCCAGGCCACAGCCTCTGCCACTGGGACACCACCTCATTCTGCTCCACTTGCACTGGAGAAGTGCACATGCTTCTTCCTTCCAGGGTTCCTGGACTTTCGAATTGCTAAAAGGTCCAGCAGATGCCTTTGGGTGCTGTCACTTCCAGTTTTTCCCTCTCTGTCCCGTCACCCACGTTTGGGTTAGAACAAAAGTGACACATTTTTCAGCTCTTCATTTGCAACAGGGGGAGTTGCAGCATCTGGAACTGCAGTGAAAATCCAGGATGGGCCCTGGCAGTGTAGCAGGGACAGGATTTTTGCTATTTACATGAAATCACAGAATCCCAGGTTGGTTTGGATTGGGATGCTCGTCCCATTCCACCCCTGCCATGGGCAGGGACACCTTCCACTGTCCCACTGTCCAGCCTGGCCTTGGGCACTGCCAGGGATCCAGGGGCAGCCACAGCTTCTCTGGGCACCCTGTGCCAGGGCCTGCCCACCCTCCCAGGGAACAGTTCCTTCTGTAATTCCTTCACCCAAATTTCCCCTCTTTGGGTCTGCACCCATCCCTGCTTGTCCTGTCACTCAGTTCCTGATGAACAGTCCCTCTTCTTTGTAGGCCCCTTCAGATCCTGGAAATCCATTTGGGAGTTCAGTTTTGCAGCTGATCTGCAGAAGGATTACAGAGATGAATGTCAGTGCTGACACAGGGGAACTGCTCTGGTTCCACTTGAAGGTTGCGTCTGGTCAGGGCTTTTCTCTGGGCGGGGTCAGATGGGATATTGGGGAGGAAGAGGTGCCTTTGCAGTTAAAGGAGCTGGAATTTCAGCTGTGTGTGCTCTGGGGGGCAAATGACCTCCCACCCTTGGGCTGTTTGCAGAGGCCCAGAATGCTGTGGGATAATTACACTCAGAAACAAAAGAGGGCGTTTTTTAGATAATGTTTCTTAATGTCATTTCTCCATTTCTCTTGAACCAGGCAACCTGGATATCTGGGCTATTACTGTGGAGGAGAGAGCGAAACATGATCAACAGTTCCATAGTCTGAAACCAACTGCTGGATTTATCACTGGTAAACAAAGGGTTTCCACTTCTAGTTTTGTTTAGTTAAATCTTAACTAGTGAGCCTAAATGTGTACAGAGCTGCCTGGGAGACATATGGGCATAAGAATTGGAAAATTTGAACAGATATTTCTTATTTTATATCCCATTGTTCAAATGTCTTGCCACATCAGCCCAAACTTTTTTGGTTTTTTCTGATATTTTCTCTTCCCCATCCTGCTGTGGAAGGGAAGGGAGTGATGGGTTCTTTGTCTGTGCCTGGGGTCAGCCCACCACACTAATGTTGTGATGGATTAAAGGTCTGATTAAATAAAGGCGTGTCAATTTAACTGAAATCAGGTTTAGAAATTCAGTTTGTACAGCACTGACATCAGCATGGTTGACCTCTTGGAAAGATCTAAATGCAAAACTGAAGCAGTGGGAAGCAAAGCTCCAAATCAAGAAATTGCACTGATCTTACTAAATTTTTATTAAATTTGGGTCTCAAAGGTGATAGGAGGCCTCCTCTTTGTTCCTCTGTTTTCTTCCATTGAATTTTCTTAGTGCTTTGTACACGATCATCAGTCATGGAGTGGGTTGGGCTTCTGTTGCAGGTATTTTTATATTTTTGATTCCCCATTCCCTCTGCCAGGTGTTTGGAGCTGGAGCTGAAGGCGTGTCCTATTTCTTTTACAGGTGATCAAGCCAGGAACTTCTTTTTCCAATCTGGGTTACCTCAGCCAGTGCTAGCACAGATATGGTGAGTGTGGGGTGGGCACAGGGCTGTTTGTGGGGCACACTGGGGCAGGGCTGAGTCCAGCTGGGGCCGGGCTCTCCTGGGGCTCCCCAGCTCAGGGTTCCCTGCTCAGGTGTGTGAGATGTGCATCCAGGGCTCCCTGGGGCAGGGCCTGGACTGTGCCAGGCTGGGTGGGTGTGCCTGTGCCCCAGGGCAGGGCAGGGGGCTCTGCAGGGGGATAGGGCAGGCTGGAGCCCTGGGCTGAGGTCAGCGGGGTGAGGCTCAACTAGGGTGCTGGGTTCTGCCCTGGGGTCACCACAACCCCATGGAACACTTCAGACCTGGGGCAGAGGGGCTGGGAAGCTGGGAAAGGCCCTGGGGGTGCTGGTGACAGGGGCTGGGCACGAGCCCAGGGGTGCCCAGGTGTCCCCAGGTGTCCCCAGGTGGGCAGGAGGCCGGTGGCCCCTGGGCTGTCCCAGCAAAGGGCATTTTGGAAGTTGACAGTTTCAAACCCTCTTTTCAAATTGCTAAATGCTTTCAACTCTGTTAAAACTGGACTAATACAGTTGCTAAACACAGTAATTAGTATTAAAAATCTGCTAGTGGGAGATCTTAGGCAAGACTTGGAATATCTGTTACAAAAGTGGAGATTGACGTAGACTGTTTCCATTGGAATTGGAGTCAAAGCTTGAAACTGGAAATTTGCATCACTCCTTGGTGAGTTCAGCCAGATCCAAATCTGCTGCCCCTTATACAGCACAGACATTCCTGCACTGCCAGCTTTTCCTGCAGGAATGAAAGTGTTTCTGCTCCAAATTCTTTGACCCTGCCAGACCTGGACCTGTGTGTGGAGGGACAGGACACAGGGAATGGCTTCCCACTGCCAGAGGGCAGGGATGGATGGGATATTGGGCAGGAATTGTTCCCTGGGAGGGTGGGCAGGCCCTGGCACAGGGTGCCCAGAGAAGCTGTGGCTGCCCCTGGATCCCTGGCAGTGCCCAGGGTCAGGTTGGACACTGGGGCTGGGAGCAGCCTGGGACAGTGGAAGGTGTCCCTGCCCGTGGCAGGGGGGGCACTGGATGGGCTTTAAGGTCCCTCCAATCCATTCCATTCCATGATTCTGTGATTCTATGATTGTTCGTGATTTGCATTAATAATATTCCTGCCAACACAGATTTTGGTGCTAGACAGAGAGAATTAAAACTGGTTTTCATTCTAGATTGGGTAAAAGCAGCAGAGGGATGGAGAACTTTGGAGAAATCTGTTTCCTTTTCCTCTGTGAACTATTTGAGAGGGAGTTTATTGCCATTACAAAAACTTTCTGGTGCAGTAAGGACTATTAAAGGCAGAATTTTGCTCTGATTGGAGAAAGAGAATAATTTTATTGCTTTGGAAATCTGCATGCCCGGATCTACATGCCTTTTAAATAAAGAGCTTATTTTCTTTTCTAATTATCTTCATCTTACAAATATCAGAGCTGGACTGGTTGCCTTATTTGCTGCAGCCTCTGTGAGTGTTCAGATGTCCCTTTGGAACTTCTCTTGCCTCTGAATTAAACAAGGAGAGAAGTTTTGTCTTAAACAAGACATCCTTTCTCCAAAAATCTTCCATAGGCATTGGCTTTAAATAGGTGTTAACAAAACCAAACAGTTGTAAATAGTCTGACTAAGGATCTCTTCCTCTCTGAATTATTCAGTTTTCCAGGCTCTTGAGAGGAAGGGAATCATTCCACTCCCTCTGGAGTTGTCATAGAGACAAGACCTGCACATTTTTGTTAATGAAGCTGAACTAAAACTTATTCGAGCTGCCTTTCTAAATCATAAAGCAGCTCATGGACATTCCTTTCTCTCTGTCTCTCTTGTTTTTTCAATCATCTCTGAATTAAGAGAAGTAAATGTTTAAGTTAAAATCTTTATATAGATCCTTGAGTACTTTAGAGGGGGAGTTCTGGAGTAATGAGCCCAAAATCTCTGAGAGATGGGAGCTGCAGAAAAGTGCTTTTCCATCAGTGTTTGCTCCTGGAATAGCTGGGTTGGGGTTTTTGTGGGTAGCATTTGATTGTTACTGGGAGAGAAGGGGAGGTACAGGAACCCTTAAGGAAGGAAAGTTGTAATTCTGAGTTAGAGCGACTTGTAAAACTCTGGAATTAATTTTCTGATCTGAGAAATCCCAGAATCCCAGGATGGCTTGGGTGGGGAGGGACCTTAAAGCCCATCCAGTGCCACCCCTCCCACTGTCCCAGGCTGCTCCAAGCCCCAGTGTCCAGCCTGGCCTTGGGCACTGCCAGGGATGGGGAGTCCATGAGGAAGTGTCTGAAGTGTCTGTCTGGATGTCTGTGTGTTGTGTTTTGGAAGTGTTTTCCTGTTCTTGACCATTCTACTGGTTTTAACTACAGTTGATTGTAACAATCTGAGAAAAGCCTGGCCTGTGTTTCCTAAAGGATCCCTCATGGCTGGAGGGACACAAGGAATAAATCTGATCAATCCCTCATTTCTGGCCTCAGGAAAGCTTCCCCGGAATTCACAGTCCTTTGAAACAGCAGCTCCCTGGTTTTTAGCACTGAGAATTCCTGTGTCCCTTGTACTCCTCATTCAAGGAAAGGAAAAGTCTCTGGGACCTCAGTGAGCAAAGGAGTGAAGTATTATGGTCTGCCATGACAGCTTCTGTGCTGTTCTACCCTTCACCAGCTCCAGACTCCTCCAGGCTGGTGATCAATTAAGAAGCCTCTAATTGGGCTTTGAGCTGGGCCTGCAGTGGCCTGGGAGATAACTGTGCTTAAGCAGAATAATCTGCCTTTCTTAAGAGCCCTGAGCAATGGAGGCCTCAAAGAGCATCCCCTGGGTGGCCTGGCCCCCTGGAATGAAAGGAGAACTGAAATAATCAATGCCAGGTGTTCTCCATGCCTTTGGAGTTACTTATTTTGTCAGGACAGAGTCACTGGGTGACTTCCCTGTTCCTGACATCTGCTTCCCTCCCAGCCCTCCCAAATCTGTGTCCAAAGGTGGGCAAAGTGGGGGTAATTCTGGTAATTCTGGGAGCTGTGGCTCCCTGTGCAGGCATCCATGGTGTGACTGGGGCCAGGACCTGATGCTGCTCACTGCTCGTGGCTGAGCCCGTAACACCTCTGGGACTGTGCAATCCGGCGTGGGAACGTCCAGCTAATCAGTCCAGATTTGGGAACTGCACAGAGATCCTTGGTTTAACACGGTGCTGGGTTTCATGGATAGATGGTTTGTGTGCTAATTACAGTGTATTTGATGGGAAAACTGCCTGTGTTCGGTTTCTGCACCTCATAAATGCAAAAGTAATCAAGCTGGCTTTTCATTCTGCAGGAAAGATTAGAGAAAGGAGGAGGAAAGGATCCGTGGGGAAGGATTTGTCAGCACCTGAGCCCTGGGGTGGTGCTGAGCCCACTGCAGCTCTTGTCATTAGATACAAACACAGGCCTGGTCTACAAAATATAATAAATATTTAGTCAGTGTTTAATCCATTTACTCTGCACTGGTTCCGGCCAGACCACAAATGAAACAAATGCGAGGACACCACATTGTCCCAATTTCATTAGGAGCAGGAATTAGTGGAATTAGGTGGTGTTTGCTGGCAGGCCCTCCCTGCATTTCAGGTGCTGTTTATTCCAAAGCAGCACAGTAAAATCCTGCAGCCTGACACCAACTTCTGCAATTGGAAATGAAAACATGTCCTATTTTTGCAGGAAGATTTTGTCAGACCAAAGCTGCTTTTTCTTTGCGTGCTGTAAAACTGAAGAAATTCTGGTGGGGTGCAGAGAACTCTTTGCACTGAAATGTGTGCTGGTAATTTCAATAATGAAACTGTTGGTGTAGAGTAAAGGAGTTCACAGAAGGTAAAATATTGAATGAAAAGCTTCAGCTGCTGATATGAATTGGAGTTCAATGAGAGCAATGACACTGGTGCACATCAGAGTTTCTGATTGCTGGGCAATGAATGTTTCCCCATGTAGGATGCAAAGATTTGCTGTGTCCCAGCAGGAAATGGTGCCTGGAGAGTCGAGGTTCCTACAGGGTGATCTTTACTCTTCCTGCGTTTTCCTGGCCATGGGTGGAACCCAGTGAGGGTCTGTTTGTGCTTATTGATAGAAAGGTTTATATCTTATAAACCAAAGTATTTGCAGGTGTAGAAGCCACTGGTAAGACTATTATGGGACAGGCTGGGAGAGCTGGGGGTGTTCACCTGCAGNCTGGGACAGTGGAAGGTGTCCCTTCCCATGGCAGGAGTTGGAATGAAATGAGCTTTAAGGTCCCTCCCAGCCCAGCCCAGTCTGGGATTTTGGGATTCAGCATGTTTCAGGCACAGGTGCAGCACAGGATTTTTGAGGATATCAGTATCTAAGTCTCACTGTCCTCTCCAGACTTTCTTTAAATGCTGCTCCCAGATTTTAATTGCTCTTATTCAGCCCTGTGACATCAGAACTGATGGATTAAGGCAGCTACACCACTGAAAATCCTTTCTTAGGCGTACTGGAGAGGTTTGGGATGTCTCTGATGCTGGGGATCTGAACCTGTGCCAGTCTCTGCTGGGGTCTACCTCTCCATGCGGGTTTTCAGGTTTTGGGTTTGATTTTTTTTTTTGAATGGGAGGATTTCCATTTTGCCACTGCCTGTACCTGGCTGTCTCCTTGTGTATCAGTTATAAATAGCTGTCAATTCACTGGGTACTTTGGGGATAACTTTCCATCTAGTTGTACAAAAACTTTTTGAGAGGGATTTGATCAGAAATGAAGCTCTGGTTCAACCACACTGCCCAGGGCCTTTGTGTCGGCACTGCCATGACATACAAATAAATGCACAAACTTCAAAATCTGTATTATTCCAGTGCTGAAATCTGTACTTAATTCTTCAAACAAATGCAAGGAAATAAGCACAATGTTTAAAAGTCAGTTTACAGTGAATTCTGTTATTTATGTGCTTTTACTCGGAGTTTTTTTGGTGTGCAGTGGCAGGAACTGACACTCTTCTTCCTGCTTCTCTCCCCCCAAGCTCCCACCCCTATTCCCTGCTGAGCTGGGTTTTCTTAACTAGCAAGGGAGGGAACAAAAAGCAGACTGTTTAAGTCAGACTCCTTTCCCTGAAAGCCTATTCAAGGCCTAGGCTCAATGTTTCATCTTGAGTGCTATTGTTTAATTGAAAACACATTTGCACACTCGCAGATGGAGCGCTGCTGAGGGGAGTCACAGATTTAAAGAATGTTTTATTTTGAGTGGAGCTAAAATACGGATTTGCAGACTCAGTGATTTGCTTCTCTGTGGTGCTGTTTGAGGACCCTGTGCTTTCACTGGTGTGATTTTGCAAAGTTTTTGTACAGCTGCATTTCTTCTTCTCTGGATGCTTCGTTGTAATTCCTCCAAGAGTTGAGAAGCAACTTTAAAATTATTTATTAATCACCCCAGGAAAGAAGTCAAGGAGCTCTAAGTTTAAATAATGTCTTATTTTTAGCCTGGCATAATTTTGGGTGGAAATTTGTGAGAATCCCAGAATCCCTGAGGCTGGAAAAGCCCTCCCAGCCCAGGGAGTCCCAGCTGTGCCCGATGCCCACCTTGTCCCCAGCCCAGAGCACTGAGTGCCACCTCCAGCCCTTCCTTGGGCACCTCCAGGGATGGGCACTCCAAAGCTCCCTGGGCAGCCCCTGCCAAGGCCTGAGCACCCTTTCCATGGGGAAATTCCTGCTGCTGTCCAAGCTGAGCCTCCCCTGGCCCAGCCTGAGGCCGTTCCCTCTCCTCCTGTCCCTGTTCCCTGGCAGCAGAGCCCGACCCCCCCGGCTGCCCCCTCCTGTCAGGGAGTTGTGCAGAGCCACAAGGTCCCCCTGAGCCTCCTTTGCTCCAGGCTGAGCCCCTTTCCAGCTCCCTCAGCCTCTCCTGGGCTCCAGCCCCTTCATCAGCCTCAAATATCCATGCTCATGTGAGCCTGCTCCTGGGGCAGGGCCTGAAGTTCCTAATTGCAGAGTGTGACTGTGAAAACGCTGTGTTTTGCAGGGCTCTAGCTGACATGAACAATGATGGGAGGATGGATCCCTTGGAGTTTTCCATAGCTATGAAACTCATCAAGCTGAAGCTCCAGGGTTACCAGCTCCCGGCCGCGCTGCCGCCCGTCATGAAGCAGCCGCCCCTCGCCCTGCCCGGTGCCCCAGGATTTGGTAAGATCCCTGTTTTCCTCCCTGTTTTCCTCATTGCTTCCTGGGGCTGCAGCAATTCCGTTGTCCTTTTGCAGTTTCTGCAAGAAAATTTTAGGGAAAAGTGCTTCTAAAAGCACGTGGACTCAAACCTGGATGTTGCACGTGCACTGAGACAAATTGCACTGGGCTTTTACCTGAGCTGAGCTCCTGTTTGCTTCAGGTTTGCACTGCTCCAAAGAAAACGTGGCTGAGGGAGTAGGGCTAGTGCATTCCAAAGGGCTGGAGTTTTGGTTTAAACTGTTGGCATTGCTGGATCTCCAGCTTTGGCAAGATCAGCTCTGTTGTTCTGGAGTTTCTACAATCCCTGCACCTTCTGCTCTGATGAGCAGTGCTGCTCTGGTAGGAGCTGAGCAGCTGCTGGGGATGAAGTATTGCCAAAGTCACCATCATTTCTAGGAAAAGAATAGGGAAGATGGGATGGGGAAAGGAAAATAATAGAGATGAACCTCTGACACCTTGGTCCTGTCGTGAGAGATTCTTTCCCTTTCTGGTTTAGTCTTTGCTGTGGCTCAGGGTTGTTGGCGCCTGGGAATCATGGAATCATGGAATGGTTTGGAATGGAAGGGATGTTAAAGCCCACCCATTCCCACCCCTGCCATGGGCAGGGACACCTTCCACTGTCCCAAGCTGCTCCAAGCCCCAGTGTCCAGCCTGGCCTTGGGCACTGCCAGGGATCCAGGGGCAGCCACAGCTTCTCTGGGCACCCTGTGCCAGGGCCTGCCCACCCTCCCAGGGAACAGTTCCTTCCTAACATGCCATCCAGATGTCCTGAGAAAGGGAACGGTGCCTTTCATGAACTGCTTGCAGCACTGTGTTTTGATCCACTGTAACCCCCACAAGTTTTACAGTCAGAAATAAAATTCTTTGGATGAAAACAGTGAAACTGGACAGAGAAAATACAGGGTTAAGTGAGAAAAGGCAAGATGAAATGAACCCCCACAAACCCCAGCCAAATCTGTGATTCCCCTGTTCTCATTCCCTGGGGATTGGTGTGAGCTCTTTGCACACTCCTCGTTCTTCCCCTGGCACCACTGGCCCTCCTTAACCTCCCTGGTTCCCTGCAGCTGTGCTTACCCCTCAGCCTCTCATTCCTGTGCTCTCCCCATTGGCTTTGCCCTGGCTCATCCCCACTAAAGGCTGGAGCACAGGTCCTGCAGCTTCTGTCAGCCTGGGGCTTCACTCCTCCCTGGGGCTGCCAGCGCTGCTCCTCGCCCCGTTCGAGGCACACAATTCCTTTCTTAGCAGATGCTGCTGGGCAGTTTGGGGCAGTGCTGCCCCCGCTGTGGGGCTGTCCCTGTGCCCTGTGTCCCGTTGGGAGGGCTGTCCCTGTGCTGCCCTGGGCTGGAGGGCTGTTCCAGGGGCTGGGAGCTCCACTGGAGGTGTCAGTGGCCGTGCAGTCCCTGCGGGCTGCGGGCGCCGTCTCGGGTGTGCGTCAGAACCAACCTGTGCTTTTCTCGCCCCTAGGTCTCGGGGGCATTGCCAACATGCCATCCCTCACCACTGTGGCCCCGGTGCCCATGGCATCCATCCCAGTCGTGGGGATGTCCCCCCCACTGGTGTCCTCTGTCCCTGCCGCCGTCCCTCCCCTGGCTAACGGAGCTCCTGCTGTCATCCAGCCCCTGCCTGCTTTCGCTCACGCTGGTACGCTGCTCTCACTCTCTGTCTCCTGCTCCTAACAGCTCCCCTGCACTTCCTTGGGACACATGGAATTAGCCACTCCGAGTGATGCCTTTGGGGAAGGACTGTGATTTGCTTTAGCCCACTTGGCACACTTGGAGAAGAGCTAAAAGAAGGAATGTGGACATGGCCTCCCGCAGGAGTCCCTCGTGGTGAGAAAATAAAACAGCACTTGGAGAAATGAACTTGCCAGGAAACTGTTGCCTGGAAATTGGGCCTCTCCTGTCTCTTTATAGCTACCAAAGTTCTGCTGTTTGTTAGGGTGACTTTATACTGAACTACATATGGTTTCTAACATGTATCAAAATATAATTTGGTATCAACAGGGTTTCCATATAACTGTGGAAGTAAAAAGACACGAGGGAAGTGCCCTTGCGTTCCCCCTGTCCTGCTGGACCCTCTGATCTTTATATTGTTAAAAAGTTCCCATCAGACCCACAGTGCCTGTACTTGATGTAGGAGCTGAATGAATGCCACGAGAATTGCCCAGTTCGGTGTGAATAGCAGTAAATCCCTGTTTTCTCTCTTCCCAGCCACTTTGCCAAAGAGTTCTTCCTTCAGCCGCTCCGGGCCGGGAGCTCAGCTCAATGCAAAGCTGCAGAAGGCACAATCCTTCGACGTGGCCAGGTGGGGCTGGGGCAGGGAGGGGCACCTGGGGGGGTGGGTCCCAGGCTTGGGAAAACTCCTTCCCTTTCCCAAAGTGGTTGTCTGAAATAACAGTTCTGGCAGAAATCAGTTCCTGCAGAGGTGCCACTTCAGCAATTCATGGGCTGCTGTGGCTTCACAGGGAATGCTCCAGGAGCAGGGAATCGTGGAAATGAAGTGATCAACTACTAATGGTGCTGACACTACTCTCACTTGACTTTTAGAACAGCATTTGCTTCTGTAAACATAACCTGCATCATGCACAGACCCCCCTGGTACTGTGAAAACAAGACAAGTAATACATGATTTAAAATTAGCAACTCCAGGGTAATTCCTGAAAGCAAAATCTTTACTAGGTCTCATATTTTAAATGCACTCCACATCACTGTTTCTTCTGTATTCTTCAAGTTCTGCATGAAAAATCACTTAAAGGGCTTTTAGATTATTCCAAGGCCTAGAAAAACGTGTGGTTGGGAAAAAGGGGTTTACTTTGATTTAAAAAAAACGAATCTAACAAAAGAAAGATTCCTTAGAGGGGATAAGAGAGGGATTTCCCAAAGTCTTTATAAATCATCTGTCTCACAGATCTATGGCGCAGGGTGTTTTGCAAGAGGAAAGTGGCTTGGGACACAATTAAATGATCTGGTTTTATTTTCATTTCCTTCTGCAGGCTTGTCTATTGCCCTGCTATTAGATAAGTGACATTTCTCAGTATTGGCAAATAATTAAAAGTCTTCCAGAACAATGAATTTTCTCTCTGAAATCTAAGCCTGCCAGGAGCAGAATAGGAATGCTCTGATATAATTTATGTGTAGCACAGAAGTAAACGTAAAGTGTGGAACCCCCAAATCCAGCAAAACTGAGGAGGAATTCCTATGGGTAAAAATTAAATATTTTGCCTTTTTTCTTGTTTTCATTATTGAAGGGGCAGCTTGTTTTTGGTTTGCTCCCATGAAGGGGTGTTATTAAAGCTTGAGAGTTTGGAAATCAAAAATAGAAATGGAGATACTGGTTTGTGTCTTGTCATGTGAGAATGGTTTATAAGGTCAAAAAAAGGACAAAGTTTGAATGGGCCTAAAGGCAGAAAAACTCGGCTCCTTGGTTTTCAGGATTAGGATTTCTCAGCCTTCAAGCCTGGGAAATTAGAGCTGCAAATCAACTCAACCTGTTATGGGAATTAATTAAAACTTGTAATATTACATTCCTCACTTGAGTTCCATTATGAGAAACTTTACGTTCAAGTGTGGCTTTTTCACGCCTTTTTTTCTACATTTCCAGTATATTTTACATTCGTTTTCCTTCATCAGCTCTGTTTGGCTAAGAGAAACAGTTAAAGCCAGACTAAAATGGGATGTTATTCTGCATTTCCTGTGACACGTTTAGGTAAAATCTTGTCGCTCCTCTGAACAGTTTAAGTTCCTTCATTCTCTGCCAGTGAAGAAAAAAGCAAAACTCTTAGGAAGAAAACACCTTCCAAGAGACTGAATTGTGATAAATATTTGCAAACAAGCAGTCAAACCTGTGGTGGTTTCAGGAATAGCAGGGAATGTTAGATCAGGGGATCATGGAATGGTTTGGGTTGGGAGGGACCTTAAAGCCCATCCAGTGCCACCCCTGCCATGGGCAGGGACACCTTCCACTGTCCCAGGCTGCTCCCAACCCCAGTGTCCAGCCTGGCCTTGGGCACTGCCAGGGATCCAGGGGCAGCCACAGCTTCTCTGGGCACCCTGTGCCAGGGCCTGCCCACCCTCACAGCAAAACTGGGGAAAAGAACAATTTCAGGCATAAAACTTGATCTTAGTGCAGCACTTCACCCTCTGGTGAGGGTGGGCAGGCCCTGGCACAGGGTGCCCAGAGAAGCTGTGGCTGCCCCTGGATCCCTGGCAGTGCCCAAGGCCAGGTTGGACACTGGGGCTTGGAGCAGCCTGGGGCAGTGGGAGGTGTCCCTGCTTGTGGCAGGGGGTGGCACTGGATGGGCTTTGAGGGCCCTCCCAACCCAAACCGTTCTGTGATTTATGACTCTGTGATTGTTTCCATTACCTTCATGAGATGAAATTTCCAACTCTCCCTGTTCTCCCTGCTGTCCTTGCAGCTCTCCTGCCGTGGCAGAGTGGGCAGTGCCTCAGTCCTCACGGCTCAAGTACCGGCAGCTCTTCAACAGCCACGACAAAACCATGAGTGGACACTTGACAGGTACTGGCACAGCTTCTCTTGTCCCCTGCTTTCCAGCTGTAAGAGGCCAGTTTAATGCCACTGAGGATGTTGTTCACATCGTAAGAGACTCATCAGTATTGTTCTGTTTGAATCTCCCAAGTGCTTAATGCTCTTGTTTAGAAGCAAATATTCATTGCAGCTGGGACCATTTTACCACCATCTTTCCTTTATTTTCTGCCAAGTTGACCCTGGGAAATGTTTCTGGAAAAGGGCACAGTGGATTCTGTGAAAACTCTTGCAGCCGTTTCCAGTGCTTGGTTCACCCACTGTGAGAGCAGTGTCCAGTTCCAGGGAGAGACTAGACTGGTTCCCTTGCTTGATTTTACCAGTCCTGGTGCATCTCTTTGTGGTTTAGAGCTTTCTTGGGTTTTAATCTGAGTGGTTTGGTTGCCCAGAGAAGCTGTGGCTGCCCCTGGATCCCTGGCAGTGTCCAAGGCCAGGCTGGACACTGGGGCTTGGAGCAGCCTGGGACAGTGGAAGGTGTCCCTGCCCATGGCAGGGCTGGCACTGGATGGGCTTTGAGGTCCCTCCAACCCAGCCCAGTCTGGGATTCTGTGGTTGTTGTGCAGAAGGGAAGGATTATTTCTTGGTTATTTGGGGGAGCCAAGTTTCTGCTGGTCACATTTCTTGCTTATATTGTTGATATTTGTTTCCCTTTTAGGTCCCCAAGCAAGAACGATTCTCATGCAGTCAAGTTTACCCCAGGCTCAGCTGGCTACAATATGGTAAAAATAAATGTTTCCATTTCCATCAAAACACAAACTGTTCTGAAAGCTCTGCACTGGAGTCCGTGGGGTTCTGTCCATTTCCAGTCTCACTGATAAATCACACATTGCTCTTTGTCGTGTGTTGCTTTATAAACAAAACCTGCACTTCTATGCCTTTATTAATATTGTTCCATAAGTACCAGGAGCATCTTTTGTGTGATATTTTGGAAGTTGGGATTCAGTGCTGGTTTTTTAGGCAGAGGAGATGTTCAGCATCCTGTGCCTCCCACATCCCGATACAGCACCAGGGAAACATTTACCTTTGCACAGGTGGTGGAACAGGAAGCTTAACCCAAACCACTCTTTCTGTGGGATTTCTCTGCCTTTTCCATGGGTTTGGGAGGGCTGATTTCCCAGGGGCTGGACTTACAGACCTTTACAATAATGGATTTTAAAAGGATTTGTCTCAGCTTCCCTTTTGCCTTCCAACTTGTTGTTTGCTGAACTTCATTACGTTTTTATTGCCCCATGGAAAGTTGTTCCTAATTAACTTCTGTCCTTTGGGAATGTTTGCTTGAGAAGCATTGGAGCTGGCCCAGGGGCTCAGTGTGAGGATGGCAGTGATGCAGTCCCTCTGACAAGGCCATTCAGCTGCACTTGTTCTCTTTGCAAGGCGCTAGGAATTGTGTTATAAATTAAAAACCACTCTTTCCTTTTCTGTTTCCTGAGAAAGGGGTAAAAACAAATCGGCCCAGTCCCCCAGCAGATGATTAACCAAGAAATGCCCTGCTTTTGCCAGCCTTGGAGTGGTTGTGTAGGCAGGCAGCTGCCACCAGCTCACTCCAGGAGCTGCAGGCAGGACTGGCTCAGCTGGGGACATTCACAACTGCCAATCCACTGAGATGAGGAAGGGATATTCCAGCTCCTGGCCCTTTCCTGAGCCCTGCTCTGTGGCTGCTGCTGTCTGGGGCGAGGTTTGTCAGCCTCTGCTGGGCTGAAATCCCTGACTCAGACACTCAAAGGGAAGAGTTGGTGCTCAGCCTCTGGGCTGTCCTGGGAGTCCTCACCCAGGTGTGGGCCCAGCTGGTCAGTCATTCCTGTGCATGGGACATTCCCAGTCTCCTGGCTTGTTCCTGTGCTCCAGCCTGAGGAGTTCAGTGGCACAGGTGTGGCTCAAGTGAGGCTGATTGGCTCCCAAATTTAATCCCATCGACACAATCCTGTGCCTTGGGACACCAAAAGAATTTATCACTTATTTCCCTTTGGTTTTCACAGTATCATAGGAGATTTTCGTGCATGATTAGAGTGCAGCATGCTGGAGAAACAAATCCTGAGTTGGAAGGGACCCACAGGATCATCCAGCCCCAGCCCTGTCCCTGCCCAGACCCCCAGCAATCCCAGCCTGGGCATCCCTGGCAGCGCTGTCCCAACGCTCCTGGAGCTCTGGCAGCCTCGGGGCCGTGCCCATTCCCTGGGGAGCCTGGGCAGTGCCCAGCACCTGCTGGGGGAAGAACCTGGCCCTGATCTCCAGCCTGAGCCTGGCCCAGCTGCAGCCGCTCCCTGGCTGCTGTCCCTGGGTGTTAACTTTGTCCAACACCACCTTAACAGGAGTAAAAGCACTTTGTGCCTCTGTTGGAGCTCTGCTTTGAGGCCATCCAGAGACATTACTCCGTAATTTTGAGTATGTGCATAATGCCAGGGTGGGTTGGTGCTTGTCAGGACTAGAACATCAATGGCTTTGATTTCACTGCCAGTGGGTGCTCTGGAATGTGAGATGGGAGCCTCCAGGGAGGAAGGAGACCAAAACTAAAAGTTCTGCCAAACATCTGAGCTGGTTCTTGTGGGTGTTCACAGGGTGTTCAAGAGAACTGCACTGGTTAAAGTTCCTGCTCTGGCACGTGCTCCAGGCAGCACTCAGAGCAGGTGAAGGAGAAGCCATGGCTGCAAGGCTGCATTTAAGGCAGACAGCCATGAGAACTGGGGGAAATAGGGAAGCATTTGGAGTTTGCTTTTCATTTGTTCCGAAAAAGCAGAGTAGTGTGGGAAAAGTAATGACAAAATCGAACTAATTTGCAACCGTATATGTTGAAACAATGCTCTTGAACAGTGATTTTTAATATTTAATAATTTCCTTGCTTTGTCCCTTCCCTTTACCAAGGAATCTCTCTGACATTGATCAAGATGGGAAGCTGACAGCTGAGGAGTTTATCCTGGCTATGCACCTCATTGATGTAGCAATGTCTGGTCAGCCACTGCCACCTGCACTGCCCCCAGAGTACATCCCACCTTCGTTCAGGTAACTGCCCATCCCTTGGGAGTCCCACTCCTCAGTTTTGTATTTCATTTGGGGTGGTTCTGTGAGTGCCAAGTACAGGACACTGAGCAGTGACCCCTCACTTTTGCCCTGTAAGAACGGGGGGTTTGGGTGGGTGTTTATGCTGGCACGCCTTCCAAAACTTGCTCACTGGCCATAGAAATCTAGATTTAAGTTCAGGCTTATACTCCTGTAGAGCAATTGGAATGTATTGGAATTCCAAACCTCTTATGGATTTGCACTGTCCCACATCCAGACCTCTTTTGGTACAGCTGGGTTTAGGAACAGTGGGGTCACTCATTCTCTTGCTCCATTTCACTTTTTTGTGGAGAAATAGATGGGAAAACAGTAACAGCAATGGAAATAAGTGTTTGCATATCACGTTCTTCAGGTATCCTCCTGAGGATTCCCAGTTTTTGTGTATTCCACCTGGGACCTGGCTTTGAGCTTGACTGTAGTGAGCTCTTCCTCTGTCTCTGCAATTTTTGCTGTAGTTTAAGTCAGCATTTCCCCAAACCCACACTGGTTGGGGAAAAATCTCCCCCCAAGTGAGGGATCTTGGGGACAGGGTTGAACCCATCTGAAAGCAGAACTTGGGACTGGGGTTCTCACCTCACTGGTGAACTGCTGGGATTCTGGAAAATCCTGTTGTCCTGAGGCAGTGCCTGCGTGAGACCGTCTGGTCAACACTGAATGAACATTCAGTACCATTAAACATTACATCATTGCATTTAATTTGATCTCATCGTTAAATCATAAATAATTTGGGCAGGCCTGGGTTCTGTTAAGCACCTGCAATTCCCGTTTCCTTGGCAGAAGAGTCCGCTCTGGCAGTGGGATTTCCTCTGCCAGTTCAGTGTCTGTAGACCAAAGGTTACCAGAAGAACCAGCACTGGAAGAAGAGCAGCAGCAGCTGGAAAAGAAATTGCCAGGTGAGCAAGGGAAAACAGGGATATTTAGTGTGCTGTTCCCAGAGGGATGTTCCCATCAGGTCACAGCCTGGGAGGTCGCACAGGCTGACTGAGAAATGTTGTCTTTGCAGAGCAGTTTGGGAAAGGCCAGAGGCACAACCGAGACATTGCTGGGTCCAGCTCATTCCTGGCTGTTCCCTGATCCTTGGGGCTGGTGACACTGGAGATGGGAAGAGCCTTCAGGCTCCTCATCGCCTGCACTCCCCACACAGGCAGCACTTTGCAGCCCTGGCACAGGATTGCAAGGAAAAATTCCTGCTGCCTTCTTCCTCTGGTGGAGCAAAGCTTGGCTGAGGTGCACTGTGAAAGATCCCAGTATTCCCACAGAGACCTGTTTCCTTGGAATCTGTGTAACAGTGTGGAGCTTTGTACAGATTTCAGCAGTTCCAGGAAAAGAGCTAAAGGAAGAAGGGATTGGCAGCTGGAGAGGGGGACAAACATGAAAAGACAAGAATTCAGCTGGTTCAGCAGGTGTTGGGCCCATGTGTCCAACCCTGTGTGCACACTTGGAAGGAAATGTGGGCTCTCCCTGGCCTTGCATCCCAAAAATGTCCATGTTGGCTGTGCAAGGGAGAGAAATCTGGGCTTTGGGCTGTGGGAATGGGACACAGAGGGTATGAAAAGGAACAGAAGGTGTATTGACAGAATTGTTTGGAGGGAGGGGCCGAGGAGTGAGGAGCAGGGGAAGGAAGGACAATCCCTGGGACTGCAGAGGGATGTCAGGGAAGCTGTGCTGGAACTGGGGCCATTCTTTTAGGACAGTAAGTGGTGAGGATGTGGATCTGCAGGAATCCAGACTTCCTGGGCTCAGCTGCTCAAGAACCTAATCCATTTCTTTTCCTGACAGTAATGAGTAATCTAATGAGAATAGCAACTTTAACTAAGTTCTGGTCATTTGCATAATGGCCTTTTGATGATGTCAGCAGCTGAATTCTTTGCCCTGCGCTAATGGAAGTGTTGGCTCTTGGACTGCTGCTATTATCCAATGTACAGAGAAATTCCAGATCTGTGTCCTCACTAAGGATCAGCTGGAGAATGGTTTGTCTGGATTATCCCCACTTGCTGAGCTTTGTGGAGAAAGCTGGAGGCCTGAGGAATGGGAATGGAAATTCCCTCCTTGGTTTGCTGAGGATGTGGCTTTGAGGGGATGGGCAATGCCAGTGCTAGTGCCAAACCCCAGGCTGGCCTGTGGAGCTGTTATCCCTGGTGGGGAGCTGCCTCCTCTCCTGCTGGAAGGTTGATTCACCTTGCTAGGGATTCATCTGGATTTATATGGATTTATTTGCTTTTAAGTCGGTGGCAGAGTTTAACTGTGCTTTTTGCCCCGCGTTCCCGCGCACAAAGTGACGTTCGAGGACAAGAAGCGGGAGAACTTCGAGCGGGGCAACCTGGAGCTGGAGAAGCGCAGGCAGGCGCTGCTGGAGCAGCAGCGCAAGGAGCAGGAGCGGCTGGCCCAGCTGGAGAGGGCCGAGCAGGAGAGGAAGGAGCGCGAGCGGCAGGAGCAGGAGCGCAAGCGGCAGCTGGAGCTGGAGAAGCAGCTGGAGAAGCAGCGCGAGCTGGAGCGGCAGCGCGAGGAGGAGAGGAGGAAGGAAATCGAGAGGAGGGAGGTGAGCACAGGGAGGGGTGTGCCCCGGCTTGGGGGTCTAGGTGTGCGCTGGGCACTCTGTGTTCCTGTCAGGGTTGGTGAGCAAGCTTTTAAACCAGGAGCTGAAACTTCTGGGGTGTTAAAGGCAAGGAAGGGGCAGCTGTTGTTTCCTTTGCCCTGTGAAATGAATGGATGAGGCATTGACATCTAGGACAACATGCTCCTGACCTCTCACTTCTTTAAAAATAATTATTATTATTACTATTATTATTATATTTGATGTTAAGAGGTGCTTGAATGGATGAAGAAGAGCTTAAAACATTCATGATTTTGCAGGGATGAGTTCATTTCCTAGAGTCCCAGAATGGTTTGGGTTGGAAGGGACCTTAAAGATCCTTCAGTTCCAACCCCCTGCCATGGGCAGGGATAACATTCACCAGACCAGGTAGCACCATCCAGCCTGGCCTTTAATTTGTTAAAGGAAACACACCCTGGTTAACCCAAAAATCTGTTTTTTTCTCCCGCTGCCAAACAATGATGAGTTCAGCACAGAAACACTTGGCTGTTCTTTGCAAAGCTGCAGAAGTTCTGATGTTGGAGGTTGGAAAGAGATTTGAATATGTCCTGGACAGTTCTCCCAGTCCTAGTATGAAACAACCAGTTAAATCAGCAAACTGGATCTTGAAAAACAGGAAAACAGAGGGATTTTCTGTTCAGTCGCCTCTGCTGTGCAGGGAAGCATTGCAACCACTGAGCAATCTGTGTGTGCAGAGCACAGAGCAGCCCCCCGTTTGTACCAGTGTTCTAACTGAATATCAGAATACGAATATCCGAAATTACAGGCGTTTATTTTTGAATGTGCAGGCTGCCAAACGGGAGCTGGAGAGGCAGAGGCAGCTGGAGTGGGAGCGCAACCGGCGGCAGGAGCTGCTGAACCAGAGGAACAAGGAGCAGGAGGACATCGTGGTGCTGAAGGCAAAGAAGAAAACCCTGGAATTCGAACTGGAAGCTCTCGTGAGTGCTGGTGGTGCAGCTCAAACTCACAAGCACAGCGTGGTGGTGACTGTGCCCTGGCCGCGTTTGTTTGCTATAGTTTCTACTTTAAATATGGAATAAAAGTAGTTTTTAGATCCTGGCTTGCACGACCAAACATTTTGGTAAAAAAATATATAAGATAGATATTTTTCTTTTCTTTTGAAGAACGATAAAAGAAACCAGTTGGAGGGGAAGCTTCAGGATATCAGGTGTCGGCTGTCGACCCAAAGACAAGAAATTGAAAGTACAAATAAATCCAGAGAACTCAGAATTGCAGAAATCACCCATTTGCAGCAGCAGCTACAGGTGAGAAAAAGTTCTCTTATTTTATCCTTACCCTTGAATTTTGACCTCCCCAAAAACATCAATATCCTGAGCAAAGTTGGGATGAGCTGTTCCTCACACTTAAAGGATCATTGCAGATAATTTGTCATTCCTGTAAATTAAAGTCCTTCAGACATATTTAGGAACTCCTTTCTACTCTTGAAGGTGTGTCTGGGATTATCCCTTCATCCTCCTGCACTCCTGGTGCGGGGAGCAGGAAATGCTTTGGCTGCAGGTTGTTTTGGAGATGAAGAGAAGGAAATTTTCTAGTCTATATTTTGCTGTTTGTGTGCTGGGGGAAAGGATTGACTTCACTGAAGTGGCTTGTTGATGGTTTTTTTAATTATAAAAGATAATGAACATGCAAAATAGAAATTCCCAGTGAAACCAGAGAGTTCTTGATCTAAGCCTGGAATTTGCCTTTCTTACTGACCTAAAATTCCCTGTCACATTAGAGGTGGAGCTGAGTAGGTGTCTGCCTTCAGTGAAAGAATATTCTTTGTCGTTTGTAAGGGTTTTTCAGTGGGTTGTAGTATTTGATTTAGGATTTTTTCTCTTTATTAAATAGTTCATATTGCTTGAAATTAATTCTTGGCTGGTCGTGAGTGCTCTCAGTGTGTTTGTACCACTACAAAGAGAATCTCACACTTACATTGTGGGGCTGAGGTGTAAAACCTGGCTTAAAACCTGATCCTGCTGTTCCATCTCAGCTTCACTCCTGCTTTGCCTGGCAGTTGTTCTGGTGGGTTTTGGGCTTTGAGGTGGTTTGGCAGCAAAGGCTGTGGCTGTGTGGTGATGTCTGCCCTCACTGATCCCCACCACTGATATTTCTCTTAGTGTCACTTGGGGTGTTTTTATCCCAATTGTGATCCCAGAAAATGTCACCACTTAGGAGAAAAGGCCACATTTTGTCTGGGGAGAACCTTAAAGCTTTTTCCTGAAAAAAAAATTATGTTTCCAAATATCCTGTAAATTTTCCTATCTCATCTGTGGAGGACAGACTAAAGATGTAAATGAGTTTTTAAAAAGGAGATTTTCATCCTCTAAACTCTCAAATAGGTTAAAAAGTCAGTATTGTCTTTATCTTTGTAGGGTGATGTATCTTCATTGGAAATAATTTAGTTTAATACATCTGACACTTCCTATGGGAAGATGAATTAATTCAGAGGAGTAATTATTCCTCAGCCTATTAATTACTTCCAAGCTGCAGTTTCATTAAACTCGTGGAAGAAGTGGTGTCCCAGTTAATGCTGGTGGTGAGGATGTGCCAGTTCTCTGGCTCTGCACTCTCTGCTCGAGTGCAGCTTGCAGGGATGTTCAGGAGGATCCTGCTCTGCAAGCACCTGAGCTGTGTTTGGAACACTTTGTGCTGTGTGGGGCTTGCCCCTTACTGCAGGGATTATTTACTTCCTTGGTGAACACTTCGGATCCTGGGTGATTTGAAGAGATTTTTCCCTTGTTCAAGGGGCAGGAGCTGGATTTTGATTTCCCTGCCACGTGGGACATTACTCAAGTCCTGGCCATTTCTTGTAGCACGAGTTTCCAGAGTTACTGATGCCGTTAATTTCTTTCATCTGTTTCTTCAGTACGAGGAAGGATGTGGAATCCATGTGCTGGGTGTTCTTGGCTAGATGCTTATTCCATGGTTGTCTGTGCTTTCAGGAAACAGGACCTGACCTTCACGGTCCCTTGGCATTCTCTGTCCTTACACACTCCCCAAACTATTCGGTGCATTGAGTAATCTGGGATGTTTGGAAGTGTTCTGGCCTTTACAAACAAAGCAGCTGATGTTGTGATCACATTCCACCCTCAAATGCTGTCCTGTGGTGCTTTTTGTGCTTGGAGAAGGAGAATTTTTCTGTTTCATGTTGACACCCGTTCTGCTGTTTGGTTGATCTGCATTCTCAGAATCACAGAAACTCAGAGGGGTTGGGTTTGGAAGGGACCTTGAAGCTCATCCACCCCCTGCCACCAGAGCAAGGTGGTTATTGTGTATATTGCTGTTTCCCATTTGTTCCAGGCAGGTGATAGTCCCAGGATGAAATCATGGAATATCCTGAGCTGGGAGGGACCCACAGGGATCATTGATCCAGCTCCTGCCCCTGCCCAGACCCCCAGCAATCCCAGCCTGGGCATCCCTGGCAGCGCTGTCCCAACGCTCCTGGAGCTCTGGCAGCCTCGGGGCCGTGCCCATTCCCTGGGGAGCCTGGGCAGTGCCCAGCACCCTCTGGGGGAAGAACCTGGCCCTGATCTCCAGCCTGAGCCTGCCCTGGCCCAGCTGCAGCCAGGATCCTGTCCCTGTCCCAGAGCAGAGATGGGAGCTGTCCCCGGGGAGCCCTGCCCTCGGGCTCCTCCAGCTGAACTGACCGAGTGACCTCGTGTGCCCCCTCCAGCCCCTTCCCCATCCTCGTGTCCCTCCTCTGGACACCTTCCAACAGCTTTTGATCTTTCATTGAGACAGCCAGAACTGTCCCCAGCACTGGAGGTGAGGCTGCCCCAGTGCAGGGTAGGATTAGAGTATCCAGCTTTTGGGATCTCCCTGAGGAGCTGGGAAAGCTCTGTTGCTGCACCAGGCCCTGCAGCTGAACAGTGAGGGACACGTGCAGCTCCTGATAATCCAATCTGTAGTTTATCTGAGTTTTGCTACTTCGCTGCTTGTGAATTCCTGAAGTCCTTGACTGTGCTGTGCTGTCTCAGGGTATTTTCTGGAACATGAGGAGCTCATAGGAGGCTGCAGTTGTTGCATAATGCTCAGAGCTGAGCTGGGCACTGCAGAGCCCCATCAGGGTCTGGCAGGAGGAAAGTGGGACATCCCAAAGCCATGGCAGTGCAGTCAGTCCTGGGTTCTTGGAACCAAACTTAAAACTTTTCGAGGAATTGTGGAATCACAGAATTACTTGGATTGGTATGGACTTTAAAGCCCATCCAGTGCCCCACCCCTGCCATGGGCAGGGACACCTTCCACTGTCCCAGGCTGCTCCAAGTCCCACCCAGCCTGGCCTTGGACACTGCCAGGGATGGGGAGTCCACGACACCCCTGGGGCTCAGTCTGGTGTTCAGGGATCAGGGGACATTTATTCTTAGCACTGAGTGATGTCATTTGCAATCCCCCATGACAGATTGAAGCTGTCAGCTGCTTGATTCCTCAAAAGCCTGCAATTCCAGAGAACAGCTCAGAGGAGTCCCAGGGTTTGTGGGAAGGATGGGGTGTTGATACTCAGGTGCTGTTTCACCTCATGCTCCTAAAGGTGTTTTGACAGCTTGAGCTGGGAGGCCAAGGCTTCAGAAAAGTTGGTGAGGTAGCACTTCATGCTCTGGAAAGGACCAAAGTTCTACAGGAAACACATGTATAGGATCCTCCAAAGGGAGAGGATCTTCTGCAGGGCCCCTGTAACACAGCAGTTCACAACCCTCCAGCCACGTGCTGAGTTTGAGAGAGATCAGAATCCTCTTACAAGAGCTCTGAGGATTCTCATCCCACAGGGCTTGTGTTTCATGGCTTTTGGCCGGAATATATTCCTTTAAAAGGAAAGTTTTTATTTTCTCTTCCTGTAAATATTTGTCTATTTCTGATCTAAGTTACTAATCACTAACATTGTTATTAATATTATTAATTTACTATTAGTGGAGAGGGCAGCCGGGGGGGTCGGGCTCTGCTGCCAGGGAACAGGAACAGGAGGAGAGGGAACGGCCTCAGGCTGGGCCAGGGGAGGCTCAGCTTGGACAGCAGCAGGAATTTCCCCATGGAAAGGGTGCTCAGGCCTTGGCAGGGGCTGCCCAGGGAGCTTTGGAGTGCCCATCCCTGGAGGTGCCCAAGGAAGGGCTGGAGGGGGCACTCAGTGCTCTGGGCTGGGGACAAGGTGGGCATCGGGCACAGCTAGGACTGCATGGGCTGGGAGGGCTTTTCCAGCCTCAGGGATCCTGGGATCCTGTGTTTTATTTATTAAAATCAGAATTAAACATTTAGTAGGTGGGTGTTTGAGCATTTCCTCTAATTTATCATTGTCTTTCTGCCCTCACTTTCGGGTAATTCCAAGCCTGGTTCAGTATTCAGTGAGATTCAGTTCAGTTTCATACATTCACTCTTTTGGACTGGCAGAGAATGTCTGGGTCTGTGGGGATATCACACAGACAGTGCTTGGATAAGAGCAGTAATACATCAGGAGGGGAATAAGCAGTAACACATCATTCAGTGAGGGAAAAAGTAAAGCAGAAATGAAAATGGGAGGTCTCGTGGCTGAAGCTGTCCCTCACTCACCTTTTTGCCTGTGTCTGTTCTTGTTTTCCCTGCCGTGTCCAGGAGTCCCAGCAGATGCTGGGCAGGCTGATTCCAGAGAAGCAGCTGCTGAATGATCAGCTCAAGCAAGTCCAGCAGAACAGTTTGCACAGTGAGTAGACTCTGGGGCATGCCTGAGCTGGGGCAGGACACGTTCCCTCACTGCAGCACCCCTGGAATTGCTCTCTGTGTGTCGCAAGATGCAGATGGGAAAATGTTGCTTTCTATGACCTAAACTGTTCTGTAGGAGAAAATACTGACTTGACAATGTGTTCAAAACCAGGGGATTCCCTTCTCACCATCAAAAGAGCCTTGGAAGCCAAGGAACTGGCACGGCAGCAGCTCCGGGACCAGCTGGATGAGGTGGAGAAAGAAACCAGATCTAAACTGCAGGAAATTGATATTTTCAATAATCAGCTGAAGGTAACCCAGGACTCATTAAGCCTTTCTGAATGTTCAGTTAATTATTTTTTAACCTGATTGTGGGGGAAAAAAATGAACTGAAATGATTAAGAATGTCAGTTTGGGGAGCATTCTCAAATCTCTCTGTTGGGAATTTTATTTAATTTTCATTTTATTTTTAAGAAAATGCTGCTCAGCTTTCAAACTCAGGGTTTGAATCAACTTAATCTGCAGAAGCTCTTTAGGAGGAAATTTGAGCCCTGATTCCAGATCTATAATTGCAAAAATGAAATTACCAATTTCTGTGCTTTTGCATCCATTTAGTGCAGGACGAGGTCAGCAAATCTGCTGGAATCAGGAGTTCAAATTGAAATCTTGAATAAAAGAGACTTGATTTTCTACTGCCACCCAGAATTGTTATCTGCTGTCTGTGTGCTCCTGCTTGTCCCTGAGTGTAGCTGTCTGTGGTTTGGTTTCATGCTTTATTGCTCTCAGTCTTTGTTAAAACTGTGATTTTTTTTTTGTGTATTTCTGCACCAGAAATGTCAGGGTTCTGCAGAGAGAAGTTGGAAATCAGTCTGTAGTTATAATAGCATTCATATTCTACTAGCATTCATTTTTTCAAAAAATATTCCAATGTTCAAGTACTTTATCTGCCAATTCCACTGGTGGATTCTCCTGAAAGCTGACCAAAAATACTCAATTTCCTGCAAGGTGTCACAAATTGTGCTACAAACATTCAGCAGGAAAGTCACTGTGACAGAGACATTAATGGAGTTGTTCTGAAAGTTGATCAGTTGGGATTAAATGAAACAATTTAGGGTTGAAGGTGGGGTTGAATTTAAGCAACGAATAGGCTTGTTTTAATTAGAGTTATTAATAATTACAGGAAAAATTAGAACCGTGGCCCTGTTCTAAGGTAAATTTGAAGATGACTCTCCTAGTCTGAGACAGGGAGGATGGAAGGGGAGAATCTCTGCAGAGTCAGGCACAGAACAAACAAAATGAGCACAATCTATATTTAAAAGAAAATAGAATGGTTTAATCCTTGCTTAATTAATCCTTGAGGTTTAAACCTCACTTAATTTTTCTTCATGTGTGGTTTTTGGGTACATCTTAGCATGTTGTGCTTCTTGGGTATTATTTTTTGTAATGAAGTCCTTTAAAAGTGATAAATTGTACCAAGGATATTACTTCTAAAATTAGTGCCAATATTTGGTTTGATCATAAATTACCTAAACATAAATAGGAAAGGGGTGAACAATCTTGGTATAGTGACAGCAGCAAAAAAAACCAAACCCAAACCAACCAACCAATCACCCAAAATTCAGTCTCTTAAATATTGAAGGATTGAACTTCACAGATAACAAGCTGATGATAATTAAAAATTGAAATTGCCCTTTAAGCACAGATTTATCAGCATGTGCCAGGAATCCAAGAATGCCTTGACTAAAGGTAAATGATTTTGCAGTGTAACAGGAAAATGGGTTTCAATCGGTTGATTGATTATGAGTTGTGGAGACACTTCTTTGGGAAGAGCAGAAAGTCTCCCCTGGCTTGAGGAGATTGTGGGACTCCTCTTTCAGGAGGAGCAGATCTGGTGCTCTCTGTGGGGATTTCTGCCTTGCTGAGCTTCCTTGGCTTTCTTGGAAGGGCTCAGTTCAGGAGGGGCAGCCCCAGAATCCCAGAATTGTCAGGGTGGGAAGGGGCCTCCAGTGCCACCCCAGCATCACCCCAAGCCCTGTCCCCAGGGGCCACGTCAGCCCTTCCTTGGGCACCTCCAGGGATGGGCACTCCAAAGCTCCCTGGGCAGCCCCTGCCAAGGCCTGAGCACCCTTTCCATGGGGAAATTCCTGCTGCTGTCCAAGCTGAGCCTCCCCTGGCCCAGCCTGAGGCTGTTCCCTCTCCTCCTGTCCCTGTTCCCTGGCAGCAGAGCCCGACCCCCCCGGCTGCCCCCTCCTGTCAGGGAGCTGTGCAGAGCCACAAGGTCCCCCTGAGCCTCCTTTGCTCCAGGCTGAGCCCCTTTCCAGCTCCCTCAGCCTCTCCTGGGGCTCCAGCCCCTTCCCAGCTCCGTTCCCTGCCCTGGACACGCTGCAGCCCCAGCTGTACAATGGAAACTGAGCAGTGGCAGCTGAGTTCAGAGAGTTTTCCCTTTTGTAGTTTCTCGAGATGTGCAAGGCGTATTTTGGGGAACCTGGAGGATTTTATAACTGGATTTAAATCCCTAAAAAGGCGCAGGGACCTTTTTGTAGGCTCAGCATGGAAGGGGTAGAGAAACCACTCAGAAGCTGCTGAGTGCAGCAGTGATTTCTTGGCTGTTGTTCTTCATGGAATCATGGAATGTCCTGAGCTGGAGGGACCCACAGGGAACATCCAGTCCAACCCCTGTCCCTGCCCAGATCCCCAGCAATCCCAGCCTGGGCATCCCTGGCAGCGCTGTCCCAACGCTCCTGGAGCTCTGGCAGCCTCGGGGCCGTGCCCATTCCCTGGGGAGCCTGGGCAGTGCCCAGCACCCTGAGATTTTATGCACAAGGCTGGTGAAAGCTTTCCTGGAATCCTGGATTTACTGGGATTTGTGAGAAGTGGGAGTTCTCCAACCACAGATCACCTCTCTCTTAGGTGATTGTATCGCTCCAAAACAGGTCATTGTGAACTTCCATAATTCTCACTTACAATTACCTGAAAAATCAAAAATCAGTGACAACTTTTAGGAACCACCACTGGAAAAGTGACTGACATTGGAAATAGATAGAAATTGTCTTGTAAATAATGCTAAATTAGTAATTTCCCTAAATAGCAGAAGAACTTCGTGTTGAGATCTCAGTTCCTGGGTGTGTACAAACAGCAGCTCCAGTGGTGCCAATTGTGTGATTGTCAGGCAGCTGGATAGTGCTCACAATTAAATGGGAAGTTTTTCAAATTGTGTATCAACAATTTCACCACATCTGAGCTCTAAATATGATAAAAGCTTCTTGTAAATTAAAGGACAATAGGTCAAGGTGGAGAAGATGGAAATCTTTCTTTTTAAAATACATTTTTATCAAACAAATAAATTACAAACTCTGGGTTTAATCAAAGTAATTTAGTTTACCAGGCAACTTTTCCAAACCACAGCAGTTTACAGGATACTCTGGATTTGTCTCCATGTTTTTATGTTCTGTAATAAGTGAATACTTTATACAAGTGTTAAATTACATCATCTTTACTGTGCGTCTTAATATCATAGGAGTGATTAGAGAGAAAAATGAGAATTTTTTTTTCTGCTGGATCTTTTTGTCATCCTTCCAAAACAACTGATTTCAATTCCTTCTGATGAGTCCTTTGGAGCTGGAAATATTCATAGAATTTGGTGCATTTCCAACAGCTTTCAGGCTTACGAAATGTTATTAATATTTCAGATCAGGTCATTTGAATTGTAGTATTGGATATCTTTAGGTAGAAGCACTTGGTTTCAGGGAGATTGTTGGCCTTGTTTGGCAAAGAGATAGGCTGGTCAGGTGTACTTTGAAATGAGATTTGGGACATTTTATGAGATAAAATTAAAATCTTGTGGATTGGGCTGTATTTGGCTATAAAGTACTTGAGTTTGTTACAAGGTTGAAAGTTTGGCCACTTCTTGTGTCTCACAGTTAAAGGAGTGAAACTTCAGTACTCCTTAAAAATCTCAGCCTAGAGATCTAATAATTAATATTGATACAGGTATCAATAAAATCAAACTGGTCACTTGTTTATTTTAGGATCATAGAATGGTCTGGGTAGGAGGGACCTCAGAGCCCATCCAGTGCCACCCCTGCCATGGCAGGGACACCTCCCACTGTCCCAGGCTGCTCCCAGCCCCAGTGTCCAGCCTGGCCTTGGGCACTGCCAGGGATCCAGGGGCAGCCACAGCTTCTCTGGGCACCCTGTGCCAGGGCCTGCCCACCCTCAGGATAAAGAATTCCTGCCCAATATCCCTGGGTCTAACCTGACCCTCTGAGCTTAAGGCTCGATGTGACTCCAGTCTCCAAGGACCAAACGTCCATTTCCTATAACATGGAAGAATCCAGAATTTCTTGCTGCTGTTCCTGCCCAAGAGCACCCAAGGAATGAGTTTGTGTTTCTGAAATCGTTCTGCTGAGGATTTTTCCCGGTGCCTGGGAAAGGCAGTGAACACCAGGTGGGCTGAGGCTGTCGCAGTGCTGTCCGTGTGTCCGTGCTGTCGGTGCCTGTGTGTCAGTGTGAACAGGGCAGTGCTGCTCCCAGCTCCTCTTTACATCTGAGCATTTCTTTCTTCCAGTCAGTGGCAGTGGAAGAGGCAATGCTGCAGTGCCTGGCGCTCCTCCTGGGCTGCATCCAGCACTTACACTCCTTCCCAAAGGTCTCCATGCCCTGCTCAGGCAGGACCCAGCTCTCTCTGAGTGAGGAGCCTCCTCCAGTTATGTGCTTCACTTTCCCTAAGCAGATGAGTGTGCAGTGTTTCACTGAGTCAGTGTTTGCTGAGGGGTGCCAGCACCAAAACAAAGCCAGGGAGAAGAGTTCAGCACTCGATTTTTATCTAATCCTTATGTCTGCACGAGGAGTGTGCCTTGAATGGCAACTTGGGCAAGGTTCTAGTGAGTTATTTTTATCTTTTGCTTATCTAGAACTTCAGGAGTTTAAATAAATTGCCTGTTTTGGTCACAATTTTCAGAATTTTTCAAAAGCATACACTTGGGTGGGAAGTATCCCTTCACAGCACTGTAATCTGTGATTCCAGATAGGAGAGAGGTGGCAACTTCCTTCCTTTGTCCAGTCCCCCCCAGGATGGGGTGAAGGGAGGAATTTTCTGCCGAGGCCAAAGCAGAGGCTTTGGGAGCTGGGGAGTGGGGCAGGAAAGGGTTACTCTGGAAAAGCTTCAGGGAGCACAGAACTGCAGGGTCCTTTCCCTGGGATCAAATGTCTGCTTGTCTCAAGGGGAGAAGATCTGATGGAAGCCTTGGATTGTAATCCCTGAATATCCCAAGTCCTGTTGTCTTTCTGTCAAAAAGGCACAATTTGGGCCTAAACAACTTCATTTCTACCATGAAGGTTTTTGTAGCAAGTAACTTGTCTGTATATAGTGAATATTGCTCTGCTTTAATTCCTATTCAATATTATGAATGTGGCTGTTGTAACATCTCAAATCCTCCTTGTTAGTCTGTTTGGAATTAAGTGCCAGGGTGACAATTTCTCTGCTTCCAAGGTAAGGCATTCCTTGTCCTGCACCCCAGGAGCGAGCAGAGCCTCGGGGTGGCTTTGGAATTCCAGCACAAGGGGCAGACGTGTCCAGCTGGGAGCTGTGCCTGTGCAGGATGAGTGCAGGGCTGTGCTGAGCATCGAGCTGGAAATGTCCTGGCTGCTGAAATGTTACTGCAGTTCTGTTCAACTGGTTTCCAGTAGAGCTGTGGGAGGTGCTGGCTCTTCCTCCCCCTCCTCCCACTCGGCAAGGCAGTGGAGCATCTCTGTTGCATGAGACACCCAGCACATCTTTGTGTCCTCCTGGCTGACCCAAAAGGGACGTACATGGGGTTTTTTCATCTCCAGAAATGCTCCATCCAGTGCCAGCACTGTAAACTGGGTTTGATTTTCTTAACGCACAGTTGTGTCACAGAAAAATCCCCTCACGGAGCACTGGCCCAGCACATCAGCTTGGCTGGGAGGGAATAGGGTCAAAGTGTCTGTGGAAAACTTTAAATTATTATTAAAATGTCTCTTTAATTCCAACTTCCCTGAGAACTGATTCTCTCTTTAATGATGCTGAGCTCAGTTTTCATTGAGTTTAAGATTGAGGAGCATTAATGGAATGAGACTGAGCTGGGACAAGGATCAGCTTCCCTTTTGAAACTTCCATCCTTGTATCCAGTGGGTTTGAATCACTTTAATATTTTTTTTTTATCTTACTCAATTTTCTCATTTGGGTCAGTGCATGAGGAGTTTTACGTGAAAACTTCCTGGGGTTTGTAGATTGTGAATTTCTGAGAAACTATCCAAATACTTCCAAAATTAACTGTTTCAGTTTCACCTGTACCATATTTTCATTAAAAGATATCAGTTTTTTGAAGTGAACTGTTTTCAGTGAAAATCCTCAGTGGTCATGGGTAAAGTTTTCCTTTTTTCCCCTGTAATGCTGAGGAGTTCAGATGCAAAATTCCAGGTTATACAAAGAGATCCCAGATAAAAATGGGATTTATATTAATAGGTGTTAATGCAGAGAATAAATCTTGAGCAAAATATTACGGTTTTATTATTATTTATATTCTAATTTTTTCAGGCAGTGTCCTTTCAGTTCATTAAAGAAAAACTGACTTGTATATGAATGTATACTCTCTGTACCATGATTCATCCCAAAGACATTCCATAAGGATTTCAGTCTCCTGCATATAAACCAGTCCTGAAGGTTCTTTAGTAAATCAGCATTAATTGGCGAATGAAACTGATTAAGAGTTGCTGTTGTGAGAGCTCAGAGGGCAGATTTGTGTATGGAATTTAATAAATGAATTCCACAAACCAACGAACAACTTAAAATAAAACAGAAGTGATTGTTCAAGTAAAGCTTTGTCCATTTTTAGAGTCCCATTTAAAGGTTTTCTGGTTTCCTAACCCTTTAATGGATAAAAACAGGAAAACAGTAGGTGGTTCACAGACCCTGGAATGTCTGCATTTGGCAGGAGTGTGAGTTTGGGCAGAGATCCCCAGCCACTGCCAGGTGTTGTCCCCTCACAGGGAACCCTTTGGGGCCAGCAGTTCTGATTCACAGAGGGGATGGTTACACCTGTTTGCCTTTTTTTAATCCAGGAGCTGAGAGAAATCCATAACAAGCAGCAGCTCCAGAAGCAGAAGAGCTTGGAAGCTGAGAGGTTGAAACAGAAGGAACAGGAAAGGAAGACAGTGGAGCTGGAAAAGCAAAAAGAAGCTCAGAGGTAACAAACTGCTTAAATGGAGCCCTAAAGGTAACACCTCCTCTGGCATCTCCTGGAAAATATTCCTGTCTGCCCAGAACTTCCAGGGATGCAGATGAGGTTTGTGTCCTCTAGTGCCACCCTCTAATGCTTTGGGAAGTGGATTGGTTGGACAGCAGCAGGAATTTCCCCATGGAAAGGGTGCTCAGGCCTTGGCAGGGGCTGCCCAGGGAGGTTTGGAGTGCCCATCCCTGGAGGTGCCCAAGGAAGGGCTGGAGGTGGCACTCAGAGCTCTGGGCTGGGGACAAGGTGGGCATGGGGCACAGCTGGGACTCCATGGGCTGGGAGGGCTTTTCCAGCCTCAGGGGTTCTGGGATTCTGTGAATTAATGTTTTTTCTCACACCGTTTTTGGTCAGGAATTCACATTGTCCTTGGACAAACTCTGTTCTTTGCAGCACACCAAGTGTGTGAGGAGCAGCTGCTTCTCAGGCATTTGTCTCCAATTCTGAGGGAATTCCAGGGCTGGAATAGGCCATGGAACAGACTGGAGCACACTGGGCATCCTTCAGATCTTCAGAGTTACCTTTACTGGGGCGAATTGTTTCCAGCAGAGAATATTTATTCATTTCTTGATGTCTTATCCTCTGTTGGAGGGGAAGGACTTGTTAACTGTGGCGGTTGGGAATGGGAAATATTCCCAATAATTCCCTGGAGTGCTTTGTAAAACTTGCAAATACTTCTCCTCCTTGCCCCTCAATATGAGGATAAGGATGGCCACGTGTTGTGATTCCTGCTTTGGCTGTTTGGAGTCTCACCTTGGGTTGGGACAAGATGATCTCTGCGGTCCCTTCCAACCCAAATCATTCCGTGAGTCTGTGATTCCTGGGAACCATTGTGTGAGGAGGTGCTGGGGGGTGGTTGATAACTCACCAAAATCAAATTAGGGCGTGGGAAAGCCCTGAAGAGGACTCTTGGTACTGGAGATCACCCAGAAGCTTTGGTGGCTTTGGTCCGAGTGGCTCTGAGCCCTCCACTGTCCCGCAGGCGGATCCAGGACCGGGACAAACCGCGGCTGGAGCGGGGGCAGCCGGAGGAAGAGCCGCAGTGGCAAAAAAAAATCCAGGAAGATGACAAGCAAAAAAGGGAGGAACTGCCGAAGAAGAAGGAAAGTGAGGATAAGGGGAAGCAGGAAATGCAGGAGAAGCTGAGTAAGCTCTTCCAGCCCCACCAGGAGCCGAACAAGCCCGGCCAGGCTCCGTGGTCCAACGCAGGTAGGGTAACAACAGGGAATGCTCTGGGACAGCTCGTGTCTCTTTGCTCTGCCCATTTCACACAGAACAAGGTGGTGTTCAGGGCTGGACTGTGAGTCTTACCAAAGTAAATAATGCATGGGTTGAGCTCCAGACTCCAAAAATGGTTCTGTTAGGCATCGCTGTTCCTCCCAGAGGGCTGGTGTTCGGCTGAGGGGAAAGCACAGCTCTGAGACTGCAGGGCAAGGGGAGGAACGGGGAGTCTCAGCTGGAAGGGGCTGGATGCAAGATGTCAGAAGTTATTTCTGTAGTTTTTATTTCAGTGTGGGATACATGCCTTGGGATTTTTCAGAGTAGGAGCAATATGTTGTTTAGTCATCCTTTTCCTTTCCTGCCTTCCTTTGTTCACTGCAAAAATGACCTGAAATCTAAGATTTAATCCCCCTTTTCCTGCTCTCCACACAGTCACTTTCAGCTGAGAGCTTTTTCTGTGCATTGTATCCTGAATTTTGCCTGTATTGGGAATCCTGCTTCCCTTTTAAGTGGCTTGGATACACACAAGAACTGTTTGGGAATGTAAAACTAGTTTAAATATTTGTCCAAAGAATTGCATCACTTTTATGATTAAACCCTGCCCAGAAAGGCTGTGGACTCCCAGTTCCTGGCAGTGTCCAAGGCAAGGCTGGGCACTGGGGCTTGGAGCAGCCTGGGACAGTGGAAGGTGTCCCTGCCCATGGCACTGGATGATTCTTAAAATCCCTTCCCACCCAGACCATTCTGTGTTTCTGTGATTTTCCCTGGTGCTTAGAGGAGAAAGTAATAAGAAAATTGTATTTAAATAATTAATTTTTATACTTCCCTTGTGGAAAAAGGAGATATGGTACTTCCTGCAGACCCTGCCAGGTTTGGGGATTTTGTCTCCACTTCCACCCCATTTTCCAAGTGTTTGAAAATCAGGTGGTTTGATTTCTTCTCTCTGTATCTGTGTGTTTGTTTCCTTTGCTCAGAGAAAGCTCCTCTAACCATTTCTGCTCAGGAGGATGTAAAAATAGTGTATTATAGAGCTCTGTATCCTTTTGAATCCAGAAGCCACGATGAGATCACCATCCAGCCTGGAGACATCATCATGGTAAGCAGGGATTGGGATTTTCCTTGGGAAAATCCTTCAGCTTCTGCCATGTGTGGCTTAAGTTTTATATGGCAAGAAAGGAAACTTCAAATCCTAAAAATTTGGTTGCAGGTGTGTTATAAGAGAATAATTCCCAGTTTTTCAGGGCTGTGGTCAGTGTGTTGTGTCAAACTCTGAAGCAATGTTTGCTTTTGTCTCTCTAAGTGATAATTCCGAGGTTAATGCTGCAGGGATTAATTGGATATTAATATTAATTAATCATTAGTATGTTCTTAATATTCAGAATGAAAATTCCTGGGGGAATTCTTAAATATTATTCACTGGGGGAAGTGTATTCCCTACCCAACAAAATTGATTTTAAGAGCTTTTACATTTTAGCTCAGTTTAATAACAGTGGATTTGGGGAAAAATACACCTTGTAGACTCCCCTAAATTGTAATTATTATTATTTTTTAAAAACCCGTTCTGGGAAACTGAACCTTTTTGGGGTTGGTTTGGCTTTTTACTGATTGGATGTTTGTGACATTGGGATGTGCTTCTGGAAGATCCAAGGAGAATCCTGGCTCGGTGTCACTGCTGAGGACTCTGAGTAAGGATACAACAGGTTGTAAAGCTGCAGCAGGGATGGTGTTGGAGAGGAGACTCTGGAGGCTGCTGGGAAATGCTGGGATGCCTTGTTTTCCTGGGAAATAGGAAATAGGAAATAAGCCTGGGTTTACAAGTCATTCTGTGGGCAAGAGTGATCACTGTTAGGCAGACTTGCTGGGAAAATAACAATTTTCCCAAAAGATGCCATTTTAAGAAGCATTTCACACATTTTTAAATAGAGATTTGCAGTGAAAATAACATTTTTCCTCAAAATATGTGGTTCTAGGGAGCTCTGCACATATTTATCCCTGTTATTGCAGTGAAAATAACATTTTTCCTCAAAATATGTGGTTCTAGGGAGCTCTGCACATATTTATCCCTGTTATTGCAGTGAAAACAACATTTTTCCTCAAATACGTGATTCTAAAGAGCGCTGAAATAATTTTTAAATAGAGATTTGCAGAGAAATAACATTTTCCCCAAAATATGCAATTGTAAAGAGCACTGAAATAATTTTTAAAGAGAGATTTGCAGGGAAATAAGGTTTCCCCCCAACAGATGTGATTTTAAGGAGCACTGCGTATATTTTAAGTAGAGACTTTGAGACCATCTCTGTCTTTGGAGTTGATTTTAACCCACTCAGCCCCAGCAGGGTAACTCCTCTCTGTTGCCTTTATTGAAGTTGTTTTGACCATAATTAAGGCAGGTTCCTGGGGGTGGGAATTCCTGCCCTGCAGGAAGGGTTTGAGGGGCTGCTCTGGGAAGCTGCTGTGGTCAGTGCTGAGCTGTGCTGTAACCGTGCCTTGCTTTGCATCCCTGCTTCCCCTGGAGGTGAGGAGGGAGTGGGTAAGTGCTGCCAGGGAGGCTCTGCAGGAGCTCTGTTTCCATCACCTCACACTCGGTTCCCCTGCACTTCCTTGGGTCTGAACCCACCAGGGGTCAAATTAACGAACCCCAGCTCGTTATCAAAAGTAATTCAAACACCCTGGACCGAGGTTTACTTTTGATGCTGCCTTTGGGCTCCTCCCTCAGCCCTCCCCTGTTTGTCCTGTGGCTCCAAAGGTCCCAGGGGTGCCTTTCCTTGGAAAACAGCAATTTGCAAGCTCGGTGTTGAGGTGAGGCTGCCTGGTGACATCAGTGCAGCTGCAGTGGAGCTGAACTCCAGCTGGGAGCTTCCTGTGCCACCAAATCCGTGTTCTTGGAGAACTGTCCTCACACAAAGGGAGCATTCCCACATTGGAACCCAAATTCTGACCCATTCTGGACCAGTGGTCCTGTCATGCAGGGGGCAGGAGGTGCCACCCAGAGCCCTGGGCTGGATCCCAGTCCTGGGCTGCAATCCTGGCTGGAATGGGGCTGCAATCCTGGGCTGGATCCCAGTCCTGGGCTGGAATCCTGACTGGAATCCTGGCTGCAATCCTGGGCTGCAATCCTGGCTGGATTGGGGCTGCAATCCTGGGCTGCAATCCTTGGCTGCAATCCTGGGCTGCAATCCTGGGCTGCAATCCTGGGCTGCAATCCTGACTGCAATCCTGACTGCAGTCCTGGCTGCAATCCTGGCTGCAATCCTGGGCTGCAATCCTGACTGCAATCCTGACTGGAATCCTGGCTGGAACGGGGCTGCAGAGCTCATTCTGCCCCAGCAGCTGGGCCTTTAACAGAGCTTGGGAATGATCTTTCCAAGAGTGCAAACACTTCGTCCTGGGCACGGACCCTGAGCCCTGGCTGGGGGAACCAGGGAGAGGAGGATTTATCCAGGAAGGAAAAGGATTTGCCAGCCTGGGGAGGGCTGTGCTCTGTGTGACTCCTGGGAAAAGCCTGTGGCACCACTGGATCTGGTGCCATGGATTACACAATTACTCTGGTTTTTTAATCCTCCCACTTTTTAATTATCTTGCCCATTCAATGTACTTTAAATTTCTTCCACTGTAAGTTTGATTGATTTTAGTCCTGGCTATAGTTCAACCAAGCTTTTGTGTGGGAACAGATATTCTTCCCTGAAAAATCTACAGCGAATTCTAATGACAGTTTTTCATCAGTTTTCTTAGTTATTGATTGTTGGAGTTGGAATCAATCTTCTTTGTGATCCACAGAACTAAGGAGGTGTCAGCTGTGGCTCTAAAGTACAGCTGAATAAATAAAAAACAACCTCCCACACACTCTAATTCATTTTTCAGGTGTACATTTAAAGGCCGGTTGTATTTTGGAAAAAAATAATCTGGGATTGTTGCTGGGACTTGTGGATGGTGGGTGTAAAAATATAAGGAAATTGGAACAAATTAGCTTTAAAAAGATTCAAAGGAATTTATTTCAGATTCCAGTACTGTACTGCAGAACCAGATGTGACTTGTATTTTAGATGAAGAAACCAGAGCTGCTATGAATTATGAAGTTTGAATTATCCTTCAAAGTGCCTTTTCATGAGTGTACATAGAGAACTTAATGGGGTTGAATAAGCAGAGATCTGAGTACCCTCACAGGCACTTTTAGAATGACCGTAGCTTCAGACCCTCTCCTGGAGAGGCATTAATTGGACAGGTCTAAAACCTTTTGGTTGGTTTCCTTTTCCTTATTCCTGGGGAATCCCGTGGTTTCTGTAAGCCTGTGGTTCAGCTCACAGACGCTCTCTCAGAGCATCTCCTTATTCCTGGGGAATCCCGTGGTTTCTGTAAGCCTGTGGTTCAGCTCACAGACGCTCTCTCAGAGCATCCCCACAGCCCCGATTTGCCTTTTTGGTGCTGCTGGTTTCCTCTGTGTGGTGATTGCAGCTCCTGCCCCGCTGCCTCCGGTGTGGGGATGATTCAGCTCGGGTGCCTTCATCCCTCTCCCCCGGATCCACCCTCAGCTGTGCCCTTCCCTCTCCCATCCTGCCTCTTTCCCATCTCTGCTGCAGTGGAAATTTTGCTCTGCACTGCAGGAAAAGCACACGGAACCGGTCAAGCACAAAGTGCCTTTATTCCTGGGATTGTCTTGGGCTGCCGGGGGCTGAGACAGGAGGAGGACCCAAAAAACGCAGGAAAAATGGATTGGTTTGCACCGAAAGGGCAGGGTGGATGCAAACTCCAGCGGGAGACACTGAGTCAACAAATGGCCTGAGGCAAAGGAATTTGTCAGCAGCTCCTCTGAGGAGCCCAGGGACAGGGATCCATCCGTGCTTGGGGCTGAGCCCAGTGTGGGGATCAGGAAAGGGATTGGGATGGTGCCCTGAGCCCCGCTCAGGTGATTCCNAGGCCCTGGCACAGGGTGCCCAGAGAAGCTGTGGCTGCCCCTGGATCCCTGGCAGTGCCCAAGGCCAGGCTGGACACTGGGGCTGGGAGCAGCCTGGGACAGTGGAAGGTGTCCCTGCCCATGGCAGGGGGTGGAACAAGACAGGTTTGGGGTCCCTTCCAACCCAAACCATTCCATGGTTCTGTGATTTTAGTATGCAGAAAAAAAAACAAACCAAAAAACACTTGTCAAGCCCTCTTGCATTGCGAAAAGTTCATTGCTGGGGAGGAGATGGGTTGTTTTCAGTAGAATGTCCATTTGCAGGGTGTGTTTCTTAACTCTTCAACTTCCTGTGTCTGCAGGTGGATGAAAGCCAGACTGGAGAGCCAGGGTGGCTTGGTGGAGAACTGAAGGGGAAAACTGGATGGTTCCCTGCAAACTATGCAGAGAAAATCCCGGACAGTGAAGTTCCAGCCTCTGCCAAGCCCGCGGCCGAGCCCTCTGCTGCTCCCAAAGTGTCCGTGCAGGAAACCTCCACCCCCCTGGGAGCTCCTGCCCCTCCAGAGGCTCCTGCAGCAGCCAACAACTGGGCAGACTTCAGCTCCACGTAGGTTTGGGTGCTGCTGAGCCCTTCAGTGCGTGGAGCCCTTTGGAACTGGCAGTGTAACAGGAGCCAGAGTGCAAACTAAAAATGCCTTCTGTGAAGTGAGAGATGTTTTCTGTAGGAACCAGTTAAAGTTGCAGCCCTGTGGGACTTGAGGCTGCTCCCATCACACCTGCCTGGGCACAGCAAGAGCAGGAGACATCCCCAAGTGAGGATGTGGGCGTGGGGGAAATCCCAACATGTTCACTTCTCTTGGAATCACAGAACCCCAGACTGGTTTGGGTTGGAGGGACCTTGGCAGGGACACCTTCCACTGTCCCAGGCTGCTCCCAGCCCCAGTGTCCAGCCTGGCCTTGGGCACTGCCAGGGATCCAGGGGCAGCCACAGCTTCTCTGGGCACCCTGTGCCAGGGCCTGCCCACCCTCCCAGGGAACAATTCCTGCCCAGTATCTCACTTAAATTTCCTCTCTTTCAGTGTGAATGCATTCCCTGTGCTCTGCCACTCCCGTTCCTAATGAACAATCCCTCTCCAGCTCTCCTGGAGCCCCTTCAGATACTGGAACTTCCTAAATCCCTTTCTCCTACATTAGTTGCCACCAAGCCTTGGTGAAGGCTTCTAACGTGCTTATTGTTATGTATGATATGCTAATGGCAGAGATAACATGAAAAGGTGATTTAATTCCTGATCACAGCATTAGTAAGGCTGATGGAATTCAAACACGTGCCCTTCCCTGGATGTCTTAACTCAATACCCTGGGCACTNTTAGAAGCCTTCACCAAGGCTTGGTGGCAACTAATGTAGGAGAAAGGGATTTAGGAAGTTCCAGTATCTGAAGGGGCTCCAGGAGAGCTGGAGAGGGATTGTTCATTAGGAACGGGAGTGGCAGAGCAAGGGGGAATGCATTCACACTGAAAGAGAGGAAATTTAAGTGAGATACTGGGCAGGAATTGTTCCCTGGCAGGGTGGGCAGGCCCTGGCACAGGGTGCCCAGAGAAGCCGTGGCTGCCCCTGGATCCCTGGCAGTGCCCAAGGCCAGGCTGGACACTGGGGCTGGGAGCAGCCTGGGACAGTGGGAGGTGTCCCTGCCCATGGCAGGGCTGGCACTGAGTGAGGGTTAAGGTCCCTCCCAACCCAAACCATGCTGGGGTTAGAAAAGGGATGTGAGAGGTCAGTGACATGCAGGGGGGAGGATTTCAAACCAGTTGTGGAAAGAACAATTAATTATTTTTATTTCTCTTTCCACTGTGTGTAATGCCTGCACTGCTTGAACTTCTGTTTGTTGGGACAAATTTCACAAATTTCACAGCTAAGAATGAAATAAGAACCTGTCCTTCAGTGGCAAGGCCACGGAGCTCAGTTTGGGGGTTGCCTTTGAAAACAAAGCTGTGGTTAAGCAGTGTTTGATTGCACTGCTGCACCTGGAGTCATGGTGCTCGTGGATGCTCATTGAGAAGAAATGAATGGAGAATATAGACATATTTGTTCTGCACGAGTTTTTTTTCTTCCTGCTGTTAAAAACCGTAGGAATTACATCATTCTTTTCTTTTCTTTTTTTCCAGCTGGCCAACAAACAGCAGTGAGAAGCCAGAGAGTGATAACTGGGATGCCTGGGCAGCTCAGCCCTCCCTGACGGTGCCCAGCGCGGGGCAGCTCCGGCAGCGCTCGGCCTTCACTCCTGCCACTGTCACAGGCTCGTCCCCCTCCCCTGTCCTGGGCCAGGTGAGCTCCGGGCTCACCCAGATGTTCTGAGCCAGCACGAGGGCTTGGAGAGCAAAGTGTGAACCTTGCCCATGTGTTAAACACTCACCTGAGATGGGTGAGCACCTCCAGGAGGGGTGACAGGGAGGGTCCCACCTGCAGAGCTGCCCCAGCCCTGGGCCCAGCACAGGGAGGACGTGGAGCTGCTGGAGAGAGCCCAGAGGAGGCACCAGGATNTGGGACAGTGGAAGGTGTCCCTGCCCATGGCAGGGGTGGCACTGGGTGGGCTTTAAGGTCCCTCCACCGCAGGCCATTCTATGGATCTTTGATCCATTGGCAACATCTGGGGCAGGATTTAACACAAAGCAGTTTGTGGTTTGGTGGTCTGGGATGGCTTTTTTAGGTTTTGGTGATCCAGGTTTGGGTCACTTCCTTGAGGCTTTTTTGACTCCCATGACAGCCTTCACTCCCAACTGGATTATGGGGTTAAGTGGAACAGCAATGGCAAAGCTTCCCAGCTGAATTCTGTCCAGCTGTTCAGGCATTTCCTTTTCCTCAGTGGAACAACAAACTGTTCTTGGGAGCTCATGTGTTCTGGAAAGTGTTAAATATCTACCTCAGAGCAAAAAGAAATTGGAATGTGCCATGAATAATGTGCTGCAAAGCATCATTTTCCATAAAATGGACTCTTAAGTCCTGCCAAAGCAGCTTCATGAGGGTTTATTACATGTGTGTCCTAACTGTAAGAGTAATTAATTTAATCTCGATGGTAAGTTAACAGACAGAAATGCAGGAGGACTGTAAACTTGTTCTGCACTACTTTGGAAGTACTTTGGATTACTTTGGAGAGATGCTTCAGTTGACAGAGGGTCTGTATTTGTTGCTGTCTAAGCAGCCTAAGGATATAATTCCTTAAGCAGCTTTCTTGCTGAAGGTGGAGCACAGCTGACAGCTCTGTGTCTCTTTCTGAAGGGTGAAAAGGTGGAGGGGCTCCAGGCACAGGCTCTGTACCCCTGGAGAGCAAAGAAAGACAACCACCTGAACTTCAACAAGAACGACGTGATCACGGTGCTGGAGCAGCAGGACATGTGGTGGTTTGGGGAGGTGCAGGGACAGAAGGGCTGGTTTCCCAAATCCTACGTGAAGCTCATTTCGGGCCCCATTAGGAAGTCCACGAGGTATTTTGTTTGCTTTTCCTGTCCTTTATTTCTGTGCTGGGGTAGAAGGAAGTAGGAAGAGCTGCACACTTGAATTTCAAAGCTCTACCCTGTAAAAGGGCCCTTTTTTTTATCTGGAGGGTTTTGACTTCCAGTCCTGAAAATTTGTGTCAGCAGTAAGAAAACTGACCTCAGTTCTCTTTGGGTTTTGCCTCATCAACAAAAGATTAATTAACCTTTTTAATTTTATGTGACTTGTAACTGAAAAATGAGTGTATTGGACTTTCTGAAGTACAGCTGTGTAAGACAGAGCTTCTCTCTGCCCAAAATCAAAAGGTATTCCTCAAATCTAAATCACTTCTCCTTATTCTTGGAGGATTAAACATTTAAAATCTCCTTTTGGGTAATGTGAAGGCAACATTAGCATTAGGAATACAGATGAGAATGATTTCAGATCATTTTTTTTCCTGAGGAAAAAGAGGAGATGCAGAAAATTCTGCATTTAAGGCAGTTGCTTAAATGTGACCATGGCAGGCCACTGGATTCAAAGCTTTATTTTGCACATTTACTGTCTCTTCTTTTAAAACCCAGGGAGTTTCTCGTGGGTGCGCGTGCATTTTTGAGTTTGAAACACAATAATAATTTTTTCTGAAGAGATTGAATTTCTTAAATAACCATTATTTTCTTCTAAAGCATGGATTCTGGTTCCTCAGAGAGTCCTGCTAGTCTGAAAAGAGTAGCATCCCCAGCAGCCAAGGCAGCCATGTCAGGGGAAGGTGAGTCCTGGGTGGCCCTGGGGGTTTCTTACTCTGGCATTAAACACAGAACTCTGCTTTTTTGCCAAAATCAGGAATCAGGTTGTGCTGTTCCAGTGGTGTTAAAATCCAAGTGCAAATAAGTTTTTTCTCTAGAATAATTTAGAATTATTATTATTATTATTAGAGTAACAGTTTATGTATGTTGTGTACAGAGAAGGAGTAATTTCACCTATCACAAAAGATATGAAAATACCTTTTGTAGTTTGGACTTTTTCCAATATTTCTATTTTTTTGGCCATTATTTTGGTAACATTTTCTGATCTGGAATGGGTTGTCACAAAGGGCCCAATAAGCACGTCTGTCCATGTGTCCATGATGTCAGGAATTGGTAAATATTTTAAATTCCCCCAAAGCTCATTCCCAATGTTTCATTAAAGCCCTTAATGAAGGCAGTGGCAGTCACTTATGGAGTATTGGGATCCTTATGGTCAGCTCCATTTTCAGGCTGGAGCCTGGGCCACAGACACAGAATAATTGTCAGATATTTTTCTGAGGGGTTTTAAAAGGGGAATTCCTGGCTGTTGCCACCCTTCAGCTGGAGGGGAATGTCCCCACATGAGCTGCCTTAACTCTTAATCCCCCTCAGTGCAGAGTCAGCTGCAGGTTAATTAAATCACAGGCAGAGGAAATCAATTAATCTCAATGTAGGTTACAGGTGAACATTTGTGTATCATCCCTACAGCACACCTGGAAGTTTATAACTGCAATTCCAGGTACAGTTTTAGGGACATTTATATTTAATTTACCTCTGGCATGAGCACCACAGAAACTAAAAGGAGGGAAAGGAGAGATAATCAATTATTTCAAAGTAAAGCTGCTCTTGCTCAGTAAATATTCCATAGAATCCCAGGTGGTTTGGGTTGGAAGGGACCTTAAAGATCACCTTGTTCTGGTTTTCCTCATATTTGAGGAGAAGGAATTGTGGACATGCAGAGTCTTGTCCCAGGTGGGATATCTCAGGTGTTGTGTTTGTATTAAGAAGGAACACAACTTCTGTTTACACACTTCAAAAAAGCTGTGGTTTTGAGAAATCACAAAGCAGGGCTTTAACATCTTCTGTTGAGAGGATTGAAGAAAAGCTCATGTGCTGAAGGTGATCTTTAAGGTGTGTGGACTTTGCATCCCAAACCCATAAAATTCCACTCATCAGCACAAACCAGAAACCACTGGGAAACATGTTTAATATCTAAATGAATGATTTATGTACATTTTAGTTACAATAGCAAATGATATACAAACCCCCTGAGGCAGCCTTCTGATAGATCCTATTCACTTCTGATAGATATAATTCTATTCATTAAATATTGATGTTTCTATGGGTAATAAAGAATAAATTTGCCTTCTGCCTAGCCCTGCTATTAATGAGCTTTGCAGAGGATCGCTGGGGGTTTCTCAGGAGTTTGCCATGTGCTGTATTTCCCTTTTCCAGAGTACATTGCCATGTACACCTACGAGAGCTCGGAGCAGGGAGACCTCACTTTCCAACAAGGTGACCTGATCCTGGTGACAAAGAAAGATGGTGACTGGTGGACGGGAACGCTGGGTGATAAATCAGGAGTTTTCCCATCTAATTATGTGAGACTCAAAGATTCTGAGGTAGAGAAATGTTTTCTTCGGGGTTGTAGTGGTAGCTGCAAGGCAGGGCATCATAGGGGAAATAAAAATACATTGCAGATTTACTGACTGAGGTTGGATTGGAAAAACAATGACAATTTCAACAATAGTTGCGTTTTACAACTTAATATCAGAAATAACTTTGGGGATCATCCAATAAAACAATGCCTACATTAATAGTGCACTTGGCAGTTTTGTAGACACTGATCAGAACAGCCCTGATTGTTTTATTGCCCTGGTGAATTCTTAATGCCTGAGCTGTGTCTTACTGCCATTATTTTAAAAAAAAACCAAAAATCTGGACAGTAATATTTCAGTCTGTTATATTTTTTCCCTATCATTTCTTGCAATCAAGGGAAACAAATTTTGCACCAAAACTTGCTAACTACTGTATTTTTTTGACAGTTTTAGACTGAATAATAGAGGTTCTGTTTCATCTCTTCTTATCTTGAAATAATTCCATAGAACACATCCTTTTTTTTTTTGCATTCTTTTTAGGCATTCTAAAGAAAGATGTTTTCTCATTTATATTGTTTGAGAGGATAATTTATCTCCCAGTAGGAATTAGTTTAGAGTCAGAGTTGGGTACACGACTGATCTCTTGATGAGAAGGATTCTGGTTTATATCTCTGGAATAATGGGGGGTAAAAGGTAAATAAATAAAAATCAGTGGATTTTGGGGAGTCTGGATGGTGATGCACAAGGACTCAGCAAAAGACTGCAACACAGAGCTGAGCAGAGCCACTCCTTAAAACCATTCCTGCTGCTGGAAAAGCCAGAGGATAAAACCTGCAGGGAAATCTGCAGCTGTAGGAAACCTTTCAAGAGGAAATTTCTGTTCAGGTGTTCAGTTCTGAGCCCCCTTTTCTCAGAGAGCTCAGTTTGGTGTTTCTGTCACCTCAGCTTGTCTGGGGCTGCACCAGCTCAGTGCACTTCACCCAAACGTGCCCCAAGTGCCCTTTCTGCTGGTGAAAATCCCAGCTTCAGCTCCAGTCTCGGTGAGAGAGGGAGGGAAATGCACAGAGCTGCTGGAGCCCCTGCTGCTGGGGTGTTTTTCCATCCCGGGGCTCCTGTGCCTGCAGGACACAGAGCTGGCTCCAAGTGGGTGACTGGGTTTTGCTCTGCAGCCTGGTCCCAGAGCCAGTTTTTGCAGAGGATTTCTCAGTCCTGGCTCTCTGATGTGCTGCTGTGCTTGGACAGATGCCTGGGCCTGGAAAATGTTCTGAAAAGAGGAATAATTTCATGTGTTCTGCACTATTGACAGGCCCAAAGAAAAGCAAGGCTGATCTTTCAGCAGCAAGGGCAGAGTTTCTAGCAATGACTCAAAATCTCAATGGTTTCTACAGCAGAAGAATTTCTAAAATTTGTTCTTCTGTGCCAGGCTGTGCCCATTCACCTCAGGGTGCTAAAATAAACCATTTCCCATTCCTTCAGGCTTCAGCTTATTAAAAAGGTGGGAAAGTCTTTGTTCTTCAAAGAAACAATGGCACATGCCCCAAGTGCCCTTTCTTTCCCTGGGGGGAGGTGGATGGAGACAGGGTTTGATTCTGGACACTGGGGAGAATTCCCTCTGTGGGGATGGAGCTCAGGGGAGGCTTGGAAACACAACAATTTCAACACCTCTGGTTGTAAAACTTTGCATAGAGGTTCAGAAAATAATCCCTGAGTGGATCAGGGCAGGATTTGAAGGGTCCTGCTGCACAGCGTGATTGGCAGGTCCTTGCTGGGGTTTATTAAATTGACAAAGCAGGTTCTGTTCTGCTGGCTCAGGAGACTCCATCAGTTGTCACCAAATGCCCTCAGGTGTTTAGTGAGTGTCCCAGGTGTGCGGGGGGAGATGGAGCAGGGTCTGTCCTCGCTGCTGTGTTTGCTCTCAGCAGAAGGAATAGGAAATGCTGCTCCATCTCCTGAGTGGACCAGAAATGGGGACCATGCTAAATGCGTTATTTATGAATTTAGTTATTTGTTGAAGTGCTGTAGGACTTCTCCATGTGTTCCTTCTGCTTTTTCACTGAGGATTCACAGAATCCTCAAACACAGTTCAGACTCAGTCTGGTCCAGGTGGTTTTGAAGTTTCTATTTTAAAACCATCTCTCTGTTTCACAGTGAAGGCAGTGTCCCAGCCTGTTTGATCTGTCCATGTTCGTGTAATCCAGCAGTGTGGATGCTGGCCAAGGGATGTTTGGGAGGAGGGGGTTCTCTGAAGGTCCAGGCACTTGTTCCTCTGCCAGAAACACTTCCCAGAGCAGAAGGAGCTCCTGGGATCACCGTCAGTCCTTTGGTTCATCCCCCTCTGGGGCTGTTGAGGCCATCTGCCCCCATCCCCAGAGCTGCTCTGGGCTTTGCCCCTGCTCCCCTGTGGGGCTCTCCTGGCTCCCTGCTCTGCAGCCCCCTTACAGAGGTGAGGGGAGGGAGGAGAGCTGGGGAGAGCCAGAGGAGTGCAGGGAGGAGAGGAGGATGTGCTGCTCCTGTGGGGTGGAACTGTGATAGTGTGACAGTGACAGGAAGGGAGCACTGAGACGTCAGGGCAAGCTGCAGATGTGTCTGATAATCCATTTATGGGTGACTGAAAACCAACACACAGGTGTGAATGGCCCTTTTCTCTCAGCCACTGAGCTGTTCTTTAGTTATTCCTCAGTTTAGTTTCTGCCAGAATCCCCAAGTTTTCGAAGCATCAGTTGACAGGAAGTGTATGGAGGAGGAAACTGTTCTTTTCCACAGAGGATTTAGGATTCTGTGGAAACTTTCAGGTCTTTTGATGTTGGCTCCAAGTTTGAATGGAGGATCCTGAAGGTGAAGAAGGTGAAGTTGAGGGAGGTAAAGTGTTGAAGGCAAGAGGACATTTATGGCTCCCCAACATTTCTGGCCACAGTACAGTTTAGATTTAAGTTGCTGTTACCCACCTCAAACCTCTTTATTCAGGTCACAAAACTGTCAGGGGCCTGGCAGGAAACTGCAGGAATTATTAGGGGCAGGAACTGGACTGATCTCGGGTTTTGCTGGATTTCTTGTGGCCATTCAGAGGCTTTGCTTGCCAATGCTTTGGCCTAGGTGCTGATGTTCATCCCTCACCTGACCCTGTCAGGGTGCAGGGAGTTTCTCAGGAATATTTGCAATCCAACTATTTGGAGGGATGGAAACTTCTATTGTTTCAGCTCACCTCCACAGAATTGCCATTCTGCAGATATATGGATTTGCAATTCAAATGGGATATACTTTGGGATTACAAATGGTATATACTTTGGTATTTGCAGCTCATGAAAGGGAATAAAAGTCTGCACTTCTTCATTTACAAACCATCCACTTCATGCTTGGTATTTATTCCCGGATATTTATTGCCATCTAAAATATTAAGGATTTCTGTAAGAACAGAATTTCCTGTGAGTTTTTGACCCCCGTGCTTTTTGAGTGTGTTGAGTGAAGCTTTGTAAATCATTTTCATGTACTGGAGAAAGAAACCTGAGTGCTAAACTTGTATCTTGTTCTCCATTTCAAGGCTCCAGGAGCAGCTGGGAAAACAGGAAGCTTAGGGAAGAAACCTGGTGAGTCAAATATTGTGACAGCACCTCCTCTCTGTTCTTAAGTGTTCAATTCAATGGCAGCAAAACCTTTTCCATTAAAACAGAGTATGTTTGCTCTTGATCATCTTGGAGTAGTTTGCACTGATGAAAACCATTATAAAATAACTGGAATGAATGCAGTTAATAAATAATGTAACTGTAATAAAAGAATTCATCCTCTCTAATCATTCTAGTGTGTCGATCACTAAATAACATGATAGCTAGAGAATAAAAATCTGCTTGCTCAAAAGTGAATGTAAACTTCCTGATGGATTGCTCAGCAGAGCAGTGGGGGCCATTCCCCCTGGTCCTGGCATTCCAAGCATTGTCCCAAGTCCCTCTCCAGGTTTCTTAGCTGTGAAAGCACAAGACAGGAGAAGGAATTCCTGAGTACAATACAGCAGGTGCTGGCAGGAGAGTGGAAGGTTTGAGCAGAGAAAAACCAAGAGCAGGGTCAGTGCTGGGTGAGGGCAAAGCCAGGGAGCTGTTGGGCTGGGAGAGATTCCAGGGCTCTGCTGCTGGAAAGGGCAGGGATGGATGGGATGTTGGGCAGGAATTGTTCCCTGGGAGGGTGGGCAGGCCCTGGCACAGGGTGCCCAGAGAAGCTGTGGCTGCCCCTGGATCCCTGGCAGTGCCCAAGGCCAGGCTGGACACTGGGGCTGGGAGCAGCCTGGGACAGTGGAAGGTGTCCCTGCCCATGGCAGGGGTGGCACTGGATGGGCTGTGAGGTCCCTCCCAACTCAGGCCATTCCAAGACTCCATGAATTTGTGTGCTACTCCCAGGTCCAGGTTTAAAGCACCTTTATAACTCAGCTCCAGGCCTTTCCATCACCTGCCTGGCTCCCCTGTCCCTGCCTCTCCCTGCTGACAGATCCTGGGGGAGGTTTTGCCATGGTTGATTCCTGTGTCCTTTGCAGTGCCCTTGGATTGCTCCTCATCCCTCTGCTCCTCATCCTCCTCGTGCTGCTCATTTGCATCTCAGATGCTTCTCTGATAATTTTTAATTTTCCTAATGGTCCTTCTAAATTTCAGATCAATTATTTGATCATTTCCATGTCAGGCTTCAGCTCTCTGTGTATCTTCCCTGCACCAAACCCTCCCTCAGTTCCCAGCCTTCCAGGGTTTTGGATTCCTCTGCCTGCAGCTGCCTTTGGAGAGAATCCCCAAGGGATGAGTGGCTGTCCTGGATCCCCCAGGGAAGGGTCAGCAGCACCAACCCCACTCTGTGTGTGTTAAACGTGTTCCCCTCACCCTGCTCGTGGCTTGGGGACAGGGCCAAGCCTGACCTGGGGAGGACACCAGAATTCCTGCAGCTCCTTCAGCTCCAGTTGGATCCAAACCTGGGTTAACCCTGTGGGGCCAGAATCATTCCCTGCCTTTCCACAAGCCCTGTGGAGCAGAGGAAACTCCAGCACCTGCTTTGGGTCATTCCCTGGGATTGGGAGCTCCCAGTTCCTCTGTGTGCCCTCGTGCTGGGAGGGGACCAAACAAAGCCCCTGTTCTGTGAGAGCCTCCATGGGACAGGGATTTCCAGAGAAATCCTGTTTGCATTTTGGAAACATTCATGTTTGGGTCAGGTGCTGAAAAATGTTCTGCCAGCCTTAATTTGCACCTTTGGTGCAGCTTCATTATTTTGTCATTGATGTGTCTCCTCTTCTTAGGGAGTTCAGTGCAAAGATGTATTTTTTGGACCCAACTGGATTTTAAAAGCTGTTCAGTTACTATTATTATTATTGTTATTTATTTCAAACATTTTTGATCTCCTACCATAGAGCTGCTGCACCTCTGGTTTATTACTTATTTATTCCTGTAGTGCTCTGAACCTCTCATTTATTTTACAATTACCACATGTATTCATGGAAATACATAAATCCATAACAATTTTATGGAAAGAAATAACACAGACTTATAGCAGAATAATGCTTGATAAAAAATGTTCAGTTTTTTTCAAATTAATCTTCTTTTTCTCTTCTGCTTCAACAGAAATTGCCCAAGTTATTGCCTCTTACACAGCAACAGGCCCAGAACAGCTGACTCTTGCTCCTGGCCAGTTGATTCTCATCAGAAAGAAGAATCCAGGTGGTTGGTGGGAAGGAGAGCTCCAAGTTAGTTCCTTCTTTTTTTTCCTAGTAAAATTCCATACCAAAAAAAGTTATTTTTTAATAGTTGAAAACGCTGAATGTGTTGATGATAAATAAATTTGACAGCGTTCTGCAGTCCAGCAGTTCCCAGTAAAACTCCTTTCCAGGGACACAGCCCCACCTTGGGTTTGGGATAACCTGGGAGGCAGGAGAGCAGCAGGAGCTCAGCAAGGAGGGGAGTTCAGGGCTTGGTTTGGCTGCTTTGGATCCTCCCAGGTGTTTTTACAGTAGAACTTGGCAGTTTGGTCCCCCTGAAGGAGGTTCTGTTTGGTTTGGGGTTTTTAGCAGGAAATACGAGATAGGAAAACGCCATTGATTTATTTCTGATCTCAGACTAATTCAGGCTTTTTTCCACTTTGTACCTGCCCTTTCTGCCTTTCCTGGAGATGTTTTTTCATCTTTTGTGGAGGAATCCTCTTCCAGGATTCCTCAGGGTTTTGCTGTCATTAACCTTGATGCTGTTGGTAACTTCTAGCTTTAAAGAGTCTCCATTAAATGTATTTTAAGACAGAAAAGAAACTTCTCTGGGCAAGAGCTGCCACAGTTATCACTGAGCAGCTGCTGTGAGGCTCTGAAACAATTAAATTTTGGTTGTGTACATCCTCATATGTAAATTTAGGTATTTAATGTCTCACATGTGGTTTTACAATTGGGTTTTGCTTCATTAGCAGTCTCCTGACTGTTCTTTTTATTCTCCTGTTCCACACCTGGGGGCCAGAGTGAGGGGAAAATAAAGCAAATGTTTTAAGCATTAGGTTGCTGGTTTAATGCATTATTCAAAAATATCCTAAATTATCTGAATACACTTTAGATCGAGTGTTTTCTTTTTCAGTAAAGATTTAGACAGGGAAGAAAGTAGTTCAAGAATAGTAAATCCATTAGGTGACTTTTTTTTTCACCAAAGTTAACATTAATCTGTTTTTAAAAGGCAAAATTCTCCCTTGCTCAAAATGCTAACCTTATTCTCACACAAACAGAGGATAAACAGTTAAAATCATTCTTGATGTAGATTTAGAAGCTGGGATTCAAAGTTTTGGAAGAACCTTTCTTACTGTAAGGAACTTTTATGGATTTGATTTGCAATGGACACTGGATTTGGGGAAATAACAGGATGAGGTTTCCTGTTTTGGTGACACAAGGCATTGAAAGGCTTGGATATGTTTCTGTGAAAGAAAAGAGGAAATCTGGATCATTATTCTCTGTTTAAACTGTCACAATCTGGGGATCTATTTAAATGTAATTCTTCACATCACAAACAAGCGTTTAATTAGAAATATCAATAAGATTATGTGTTAATATTATAATATTCAACTGGTGCCACAAAACCAGCTGAGTTTTCCCTCCCCAAACCACTCTCCTGTCCTGAGCTGGCCCGTGAGCTGCACTCCTGCTGCCTTGCCCTGCCAAGGCTGCGGGTGAGCAGGCGCTGTCTCCGCAGGCGCGGGGCAAGAAGCGCCAGATCGGCTGGTTCCCGGCCAACTACGTGAAGCTGCTGAGCCCTGGCACCAGCAAGAGCACCCCCACCGAGCTGCCCCGGCCTGCAGCCCCCTCAGGTGAGCCCTGCCTGCCCCTGGGGCCCCTGGGGCCCCTGCCCTGGGCCTTGGGCCTGAACTGTGTCCTCAGCGGGGAGGGTGGGGTGCTCCGGAGCCCCTGGGGTGTTCTGCATCCCCCAAAGCATCCCTGCAGTGTGGGACAGGAGCTCTGAGCTCTGGGGTGTTCCTGCATCCCCCAAACCCTCCCAAACCATCCCTGCAGTGTGGGACAGGAGCTCTGGGATGTTCCTCCATCCCATCCCTGCAGTGTGCACAGGAGCTCTGGGATGTTTCCCCATCCCACCCCTGCAGTGTGCACAGGAGCTCTGGGATGTTCCTCCATCCCATCCCTGCAGTGTGCACAGGAGCTCTGGGATGTTCCTCCATCCCACCCCACCCCTGCAGTGTGCACAGGAACTCTGGGATGTTCCTCCATCCCATCCCTGCAGTGTGCACAGGAGCTCTGGGATGTTCCTCCATCCCATCCCACCCCACCCCTGCCGTGTGCACAGCAGCTGGAGAGGCTCAGGAGGATCCAGGGCTGGCACCTGGGGCTCCTCTCCTGCAGACCCCCCTGTCCTGAGGGGACGTGGGACAAACCCCCATGGAGAGGGAGCTTTCCTCCTGCACTGCAGTTTGGGAAAGGCCTCAGGAGCCACAGAACATGAGCATTTCCATGGGATCACGGCATGGCTGGGCTGGAGGGGCTTTCCAGAGCCCGTTCCATGAGCCTGTGTTTGTGGAGCTGGGGCTGCCTGGCCCCTCTGGTGGTTGTTACAAAGATCCAGAAAATGCCTTCTCTAAAGCCTGGTGAATTTGGGTTTAGAATGGTGACTCAGCACTGAGACACAACCTTTTACAAGGGAATATGATGAGATTTTTTTATATTTTTTAGAAATTATTTCAGGTTTGACAGTCTGGGACTTTTCCCACATGCTGAATTTTACAGAAATCAACTTTTTAGCACTTTTTGCATTGCCTGCAGAACATTAAAAGCTTAATTAAACTGTATTTAAAAAAAAAAAGAAGCTGTTTGGCAAATTGAAATAAGTTGCTGGCTTGGTACAAGGATGAAAATAAAAGCAAATTTTAGGATTAATCCACTGGAGAGAACCTGCCAGCAAGGCTCATTAATAGAAGTCTGATGTCTGGTGGGAAAAACCAGAAGCCCTGTGGCCTGGCAAGGAGAAAACAGCAGAGAAATGGAGGGGATTATTTATTTAAATGAACAGTCCTGCTGCTTTAGAGAATTCAGGAAAGTGCTTTGTCAGAAGTGAGCAGAACCAGCTGTATCCTGAGATTGGATGAGTTCCACTGCAAGGAAGTAGAAAATCCCTGCTGGAACCAGGCCTGGGATGCCAGCAGAGCAGCCTGGATGGCCTGGGATGCTTTTTGTCCAGTTCTGTTATTTTCTCTCGTATTTTCCAAGGTTTTTGTGTTCTGAAAACCTCAGTGGGACAACAAGGACATCACCATTGGCTTTCTTTTGGATTATGCAAATTCCAGTAGCGAAAGTTCAGCTGTGTCCCCGATTTTGCTGTCCATTGACCAGTGCTGGGGGGGTTCCAGGCCGGCTTGGAGCAGCCTGGGACCGTGGAGGGTGTCCCTGTCCTGGGCAGGGGTGGCACTGGATGGGCTGTAAGGTCCCTCCCAACNGTGTGCACAGCAGCTGGAGAGGCTCAGGAGGATCCAGGGCTGGCACCTGGGGCTCCTCTCCTGCAGACCCCCCTGTCCTGAGGGGACGTGGGACAAACCCCCATGGAGAGGGAGCTTTCCTCCTGCACTGCAGTTTGGGAAAGGCCTCAGGAGCCACAGAACATGAGCATTTCCATGGGATCACGGCATGGCTGGGCTGGAGGGGCTTTCCAGAGCCCGTTCCATGAGCCTGTGTTTGTGGAGCTGGGGCTGCCTGGCCCCTCTGGTGGTTGTTACAAAGATCCAGAAAATGCCTTCTCTAAAGCCTGGTGAATTTGGGTTTAGAATGGTGACTCAGCACCGAGACACAACCTTTTACAAGGAAATATGATGAGATTTTTTTTATATTTTTTTAAAATTATTTCAGGTTTGACAGTCTGGGACTTTTCCCACATGCTGAATTTTACAGAAATCAACTTTTTAGCACTTTTTGCATTGCCTGCAGAACATTAAAAGCTTAATTAAACTGTATTTAAAAAAAAAAAGAAGCTGTTTGGCAAATTGAAATAAGTTGCTGGCTTGGTACAAGGATGAAAATAAAAGCAAATTTTAGGATTAATCCACTGGAGAGAACCTGCCAGCAAGGCTCATTAATAGAAGTCTGATGTCTGGTGGGAAAAACCAGAAGCCCTGTGGCCTGGCAAGGAGAAAACAGCAGAGAAATGGAGGGGATTATTTATTTAAATGAACAGTCCTGCTGCTTTAGAGAATTCAGGAAAGTGCTTTGTCAGAAGTGAGCAGAACCAGCTGTATCCTGAGATTGGATGAGTTCCACTGCAAGGAAGTAGAAAATCCCTGCTGGAACCAGGCCTGGGATGCCAGCAGAGCAGCCTGGATGGCCTGGGATGCTTTTTGTCCAGTTCTGTTATTTTCTCTCGTATTTTCCAAGGTTTTTGTGTTCTGAAAACCTCAGTGGGACAACAAGGACATCACCATTGGCTTTCTTTTGGATTATGCAAATTCCAGTAGCGAAAGTTCAGCTGTGTCCCCGATTTTGCTGTCCATTGACCAGTGCTGGGGGGGTTCCAGGCCGGCTTGGAGCAGCCTGGGACCGTGGAGGGTGTCCCTGTCCTGGGCAGGGGTGGCACTGGATGGGCTGTAAGGTCCCTCCAACCCGTGCCCTGCTGGGATTCCATGAAACCCTTAGGGATTTTTGAACCCCTGGAGTCAGTTTGGGAGGGGCTGAGCTGAGCCCCAGGATGGGCTCGGGTCACTGCAGGGTCCTGGAGCTGCCCCGAGCCGTGGGCAGTGTCCAGCGGTGCCCTCCGCATGTGGGCAGGGCCAGGCTGGAGATCAGGGCGAGGTTCTTCCCCCAGAGGGTGCGGGCACTGNGGGATTGCTGGGTTGCTGGGGGTCGGGGCAGGGCTGGGCCGGGGTCCCCGGTCCCTCCCCGCGGTGCCCGGCGCTGGGATTGCTGGGTTGCTGGGGGTCGGGGCAGGGCTGGGCCGGGGTCCCCGGTCCCTCCCCGCGGTGCCCGGCGCTGGGATTGCTGGGTTGCTGGGGGTCGGGGCAGGGCTGGGCCGGGGTCCCCGGTCCCTCCCGCGGTGCCCGGCGCTGGGATTGCTGGGCTGCTGGGGGTCGGGGCAGGGCCGGGCCGGGGTCCCCGGTCCCTCCCGCGGTGCCCGGCGCTGGGTGGCCGCAGCCCCGCTGAGCGCTGTCCCTTGCAGTGTGCCAGGTGATCGGCATGTACGACTACAGCGCCCAGAACGACGACGAGCTGGCCTTCAGCAAGGGCCAGATCATCACCGTGCTCAACAGGGAGGACCCCGACTGGTGGAAGGGGGAGGTCAACGGCCACGTGGGGCTCTTCCCGTCCAACTACGTGAAGCTGACCACGGACACGGACCCGAGCCAGCAGTGTGAGTGTCCGCGGGCGCGCTCAGACGCGCGGCGCTGCCCCCGGGGCTCTTTGAAGACCTTCTGTCCCCGCTCTGTTTGGTTGGTTTCGTTCCCATCCCCCGAGCACGTCCCCCCATCCCCACCGCCCCGTCATTTTTGCTCCATGCCTTGCCATGCCTGCCTCATTTCCCCAGCTTGAATTTGCTCATTGTTTTGTTTTGCTTATGTGTTGTTTTCCTCCTTTTTCTAGGAATCATATGTTGTCCATCCCCCACTCAGGCTTGAAAGTCCTCAAAGAGACCCACTATCCCATAGCAGTGCCCAGAGGGATGATGGGAGATGCAGCCTTGATCATGTGGCTTCCAGCATGATCATCTACTGCCTTCTGAGTCAAGAACACACTGCACAGCAGTTTTACCTCATTTGACATTTAGTTGCATGGAATCGCCATGGTTGAGTTAATTACCGACAAAATTAAACTGATTCTAAACGAAAAAAAAAACACAAAAAAACCGAAACAAAACAAAAACACACACGCACACACACACAAAAAAAATAAAAGTCAGAGGATAGTGGGTCCTTTTGTGGCTTTCAGAGTTACCAAACTAATTTTTCCACCTTTGCACAGGTGCTTTTGGTAGTTTTAAAAATTATTTTTTAAAGATATATTTTAGCCTTTTAAAGGAAAAGTATAAATTAAATTTCTTCATTGCAATTTTGTTTGTGCAAAAAGACCCACTATCAAGGAATGCTGCATGTGCTATTAAAATTGTTCCAAATGTCCATGAATTGGAGACTTTATGTATCTTTCTTTTTTATTGTTCACTTGTCCAGTGTTGTCAATATGTCTCTTTTTTATTATTATTTTAATTTTAATTTTCTTTTTTTTTTTTTTAAATTACAAAAGAACAGCAGGAGTTAAAATCAGTTTAAGGAAGTTTAAATGTGCCCAGTTCCAGGTATTTTGTTGTAGTTACTGTACTGTTTGTATCAGGTGTTGTTGTTGAGTGTGTAACCCGTTGTGGAGAGGGGAAATGCCCTCCTCCCGTGCCAGAGGCAAACCTGCAGCGATGTTTTACCCAGCTCTGTTCATTTGGTTTTGCACATGACTTGTAGCTGCAAACAGTGAGCAACCAGCCTGGTTTGTGTCGTGTCCCTGGGTCTGTGGCATTCCCAGGTGAGAAGGGGGGACGGTCCCTCGTGGGGGTGAATCCCCCTGGCTCCCCCTCGGGACGGGCACTCGGGGCTCTCAGCTCTGCTTTCTGTGCAACAGCACGTCCTGAACGAGTCCTTCCCCTGACAAGAACGAATGTATACAACTCTCTCCCTGCAATTAATTTCCAATGTTTACATTTTTTTTAAACTAGACTGTGGAGTTTATACAGATTAATATGAAATGGAGCTTTCAGTGGGGTTGTAGCTGTGCTGTAGCCGAGCCGTGTCCGTCTCTGCAGCCTTAGTGCCCGGCTCTTGCTGGAATGCCTGGTGCTGGCAGTGCCCTGCTCCCAATGCCTGAGCACAACAGAGCCCTGCTACTAACGATTTACCACTGAGTTACGTCCTGGTTTCTGTGCCCCACTGTCCCCGAGCTCCTGCTGGCAGCCTGTAGCATTCCCAGCCCAGCTCCCCGCTCCCGACCCGTCCTGCGGTGCAAAGGACAAGTGAAGCTCCTTACTCAGTTGCACTTCAGTATTTCATCACTATGAATGTAAATTATATAAATATATAAAAACCTGCAGCTTTAACAACTGTAATACAGCCTTTCCAACTAGTTCCATGTATAGAGAATTAAATCCTTCGTACAAAAGAGGCCGACACGTGTTTGTTGTCTCGTTGCTGGGTCACACCGAGCTCGCCACGGGCCCTGAGAGCACCGAGGGGTTTGCCAGCAGCACGGCCTGGAGCCCCCTGCCCCTCACAGTGCCACTGGCTGGGTTCTTGGAACGGTGTTCCAGTGTAATTACTCAGATTCATCATCGTTACCTGCAGCCTTTTGCCCCTCTGGCTCTGGGGGGATTGCTGGGGTGTCCTTGGACTCCTGGTGGGTCCCTTCCAGCTCAGGATGTTCTGTGATTCTCTGATTGCCTCTCCAGGGTTTCTACATGGTACAAATCAGTTGATTTTGATTTTTTTTAAATAGATAAATTTAATATTCTTTCTTGGTTTGCCATGGGTTTACCTGGATTTGGGATGTGTTGTATGCCAGAAGCTCAAGTCTGAAAATACGCACAATTGCACAGATTTTCCTTCTTTTTAGGACAGTATTTAAATAGTAATACATCTTACATCACTGCCATAAAAAAATAATTCTTCTCCATCATGGCCACTTGCTGACAATTGCAGAAATGGAACAGCACATCCCACCTGTGATTTTCAGTGCTCTCTGAGGGGATGGAGCCAGGTTTGACTCCACTCTGTCAGTATTTTGTGCATTACCTGATACTTGAACGAGAGGATCTCTCTCTTTTCCCATCCTGAGCTGCTGGGTTTAAAAACTGACTTCACTAAAAGCCCTGGCCCTTAGGGACACTGTGGATCCTGTGACTTCAGGCCAGAAATGCATCTTGAATCTGTAGTGAAATATTCGCAATACTTCAGCTGTAGGGGATTCGGGTGCTGCTCTTTTCATTCTCTTTACATCAAGTGAGGGGAAAAATAAATCTCCTCCAGTGCCCTGCAGGGTGCAGCTTCTCTCCCGTGTGTTCCAGGGGCGGCACTGAAGCCTTTCAAAATCACCTTAAAGTTCTAAAAGCTCCCGGGGGCAGCTTTGCAGTGAGGGGGGAGGAGCAGTCTGCAGTTGTCCCTCTGTGACTCCCAGGGAATCCCAGGATCCCTGAGGCTGGAAAAGCCCTCCCAGCCCAGGGAGTCCCAGCTGTGCCCCATGCCCACCTTGTCCCCAGCCCAGAGCTCTGAGTGCCACCTCCAGCCCTTCCTTGGGCACCTCCAGGGATGGGCACTCCAAAGCTCCCTGGGCAGCCCCTGCCAAGGCCTGAGCACCCTTTCCATGGGGAAATTCCTGCTGCTGCCCAGCCTGAACATACACAAGGCCCTGGTTGTGCCAGGACTCCTCAGGCAGAAGAGCAAAATGAATCTCATTTACAGAGTCCCAGACAAAGACACTCCGTGCTGGCTGAAGTGACAGCCGTTGCTGAAATCCCTGTGACGTTTATTTCCTCCAGGAGTCCCTAAGGGTGCTCTGAGAGCTCGGCAGGGAGTGTTTCATCCTCCTCCTCCTCCTCAGGGATTCTCCCTGAGCTGCGGGGAGCAAGGCATTGCAGTGACTGCTTCACCTGTCTGCACTTGTCTTTGTGGATATAAATACCTATAAATACATATATTGTGAGAAAGGAAGTCTGGCAGTGACTGCCCAGAGAAGCTGTGGCTGCCCCTGGATCCCTGGCAGTGTCCAAGGCCAGGCTGGACACTGGGGCTGGGAGCAGCCTGGGACAGTGGAAGGTGTCCCTGCCATGGCAGGGGTGGCACTGGATGATCCTGGAAATCCTTTCCACCCAAATCATCCTGGGATTCTGTGAATTGGTTCTTTGTATTCACTTCCCTGTGCCAAGTGCCTTCTCCCATAGCACAGGAGTTGTCACTTGAGGGATGGAGAGGAGACTGGAATTCCAGACGGTACCAGTGCTGCTGGATTTTATTCTTCATTGCTTTTTCTGTTTATGGGAATTCCCTCTGTATTCAGCTGCTGACAAAGAATTCCCATGGATGTTCTTTTCAGGGAATTTATTCCTTTCAATGCTTGAAATCTGTCCAAGACAACTCCAAGTCTGAAATGTGGGTTTATCAAAAACATTTTGCTTTATATTCAAGATCAGTTTTATTTAAACCTCAATTCTTTTGGAGCTTTAGTGGCTTTACTTTCTGTCCCCATGAGCTCACCGAGCACATTTTATTCCCATAACCAAAATAACTGAAATTCTGGTTTTGTTCTCTGGTTTTAAAGCATGTTTTAGTTCTTTGTGGTTATTGACTCCAGCTATTTAGCTTGTTAAATAGCAACTTCTGTGCAGTAAATTCAGATGATGAATGGCTTGTTTTTAACTGCGTTTTAGACAGCTTCAGGGACAGTATACCTCCAATACTATTGCATCAGTTGAATTGACACAGACAACAGGATAACACACTGCTCCTTAGCTGAACACGGTGCTGTGGTGACCTTTGGGCTCCTGATCCTGTGGGAGTGATATCAGGACATTGCCTTGGTGCAGGTAAACCCAAAAATTGTTTTCACCAAGACTTCACTGCCCACCTGGTGACTTTAATGGGCAAAGCACCTGACCTGAGCTGGAAGGACCCCCAGGATCATCCAGTCCCAGCCCTGTCCCTGCCCAGACCCCCAGCAATCCCAGCCTGGGCATCCCTGGCAGCGCTGTCCCAACGCTCCTGGAGCTCTGGCAGCCTCGGGGCCGTGCCCATTCCCTGGGGAGCCTGGGCAGTGCCCAGCACCCTCTGGGGGAAGAACCTTGTCCTGATCTCCAGCCTGAGCCTGATCCTGGCCCAGCTCCAGCCAGGATCCTGTCCCTGTTCCAGAAGCAGAGATCAGAGCTGTCCCTCTGCCAGATGAAAGTGAAAATATAATAAAAATGATCTTTGACAAAAGGTTGGAACATTTAAAATACTGCATTTGGTTCCCACATTCCTGGTTCCAAGGGAAGTGCCTGCACAGCAGCTTTGTTTGAGGAGTTCCCTGTGGAATGGGGCTGTGCAGTTCCTTCTGCTCGGGCCCGTGGCTGCTGCTCGTGGCTCTGCTGCTCCTGTGCCCTGGGTGCCCGGGGGCTCAGACAGGCCCTGGCTCACCATTCAGAGGTGAGGTTTAGTTTCCTGATGTGTTCTGAACAATCCAGGGCTTGGTTAACTCTGTGATTTACATTTTTGGATGCACTCTTGCCCTCACACTGGGGATTTTATTCTCCCCAAGCAGCCTCTGGAGAGGGATTGGTAGAATCAGTGGCTCGTGGAATGGTTGAGGTTGGAACCACCCACACTGAACCACATCCTCAAGTGCCACATCCACCCCTTGTTTGAACACTTGCAGAGAGAGCGATTCCACCACTAAATAATGCTTCGAGTTTTGCCAGTGGGGCTGCCCAGGCTTGTTCCCAGGTCCCTCCGTGCACCTCAGAGGGAGGTGCTCTGCTCTAACAGTAAACGGACACACTGCTCTGCTTGAGAAATTCCAGACGTGCTGAAATCATTGAAAATAGCTGAGAAATGGGATTGGGCATTGCAGGTGCTTGAGGTGGAGAGATCTGTTTGATCCCAGACAATGTCCTCAGCAAAAGCCTGGGATGGTCTCTCAGTGCAGGGTCCATCCCACGAGGTTTAAGGGGAATTGGTTGCATCTGAAACAGGTGCTAAGAAGGTGGAATGTTGAAATGCTGTGATTTAAATAACTCAGCACTGCTGAGGCCCCTCGAGGGCTGGGGCCAGTTCTGGCTCCTGCAGGAGAGACCTGGAGGGGCTGCAGCGTGTCCAGGGCAGGGAACGGAGCTGGGAAGGGGCTGGAGCCCCAGGAGAGGCTGAGGGAGCTGGAAAGGGGCTCAGCCTGGAGCAAAGGAGGCTCAGGGGGACCTTGTGGCTCTGCACAGCTCCCTGACAGGAGGGGGCAGCCGGGGGGGTCGGGCTCTGCTGCCAGGGAACAGGGACAGGAGGAGAGGGAACGGCCTCAGGCTGGGCCAGGGGAGGCTCAGCTTGGACAGCAGCAGGAATTTCCCCATGGAAAGGGTGCTCAGGCCTTGGCAGGGGCTGCCCAGGGAGCTTTGGAGTGCCCATCCCTGGAGGTGCCCGAGGAAGGGCTGGAGGTGGCACTCAGTGCTCTGGGCTGGGGACAAGGTGGGCATGGGGCACAGCTGGGACTCCATGGGCTGGGAGGGCTTTTCCAGCCTCAGGGATCCTGGGAGTCTGTGAATAATTTACCTGAGTGAAGGGGTGCTCTCCTGGTGTGCTGTTCCCTTCTCCTTAAGGATTTGGAGGAAAACTGTGACATCATTTTTGCCTGCTCCTGGTTCCTTGTAAGAAGACAGATTCCTGTCTCCTGTGACCTTGTCACTACAGACTGGGCCAGCACGAGGCTTACGGGGAAATCTGGCAGTGGCACTGGGTAAAAAACCTCCCCAAATGAAAAGGAATCAGCAGCTGAGCCCATGGATGTGGATCAGTGATTTCCAAAGCAGAACCTCCCTTCCCAAAAAGCAGCATCTTGTTTTAGGCTCAGTGTTTATCTTGGGAGACCCAGATCTTCAGGGCTGACTTTGTAAGGGAGAGGAACAACATCTTTTCTCTGCAGAAAGAGATTTTAAATGATTTTTTGCACTTCTGAAGCATTTTAATCTGCAGGGACTTTGGTGATGGGAGGTCAAGGCACAGATCTGTAGTTGCAGCATTTGGCTGTTGGTTCTCCAAGTCCAGCCAGAGGAGCAGAGTTTGTGGATTCACTCTTGTGAGAACAAACCAAGTTAATGACTGTCATTTCCCCATCCTTTCCTGGCTTTACTGGGTTGAAGCAAAGAATTGCCCAGAGCAGCTGTGGCTGCCCCTGGATCCCTGGCAGTCCCCAAGGCCAGGTTGGACACTGGGGCTTGGAGCAGCCTGGGACAGTGGGAGGTGTCCCTGCCCATGGCAGGGGTGGCACTGGAGGGGCTTTGAGCTCCCTCCCAACCCAAACCATTCCAGGATTCAGTGATCAGTGGAATTCAGTTCACCAGAGTTCTTTGGCATCCATGAAAAACGAGCCAGACATTTCCACTTGGAAAGGAATCCAGTTCTTCTTCGGTGTTTCTAACACAAAAACAAGAAAAATCTCTGAACTTGTGCACCTCACAAAGAAAATCCCCTGCCAGGAAAGTCTCTTCTGGATGTTCTGCTCAGATTTGGGCTTTTTTCCCAAATATTTCATATCCAAAAGCAGAGTGTTTGTCGTGGTTCAGAGCAGCCCATGCACACCCCAGCTGGCTGCCAAGGGAGCCACTAAAATGGTTCATTATTCAAAATGTCAGTGCCTCCTCCTGGGGATTGGTGGTTGGAAATCACCTTCAGGTCATCACTTCTTTGAACAAGAACTTCCCCAGGGAAACGTAATTAAACACTTCTAATGAAGCCTCGGGAGAGCTGGGGCTGTTTCTTGGACCTGTGATTTACTTGGGACCAGAGAAACTGCTCTGAAATCAGGCATTTACGCAACAGAGGTGAAACTCCTGGCTTTTGAAAGGGGCCAAAAATTCATTATTTTGGCATAAAGTTAATGTTTATCCAGACCTGCTTTTTATTCCAAGCCAAGTTTCAGTTGCACTTTGTGAAGGGCTGTGACATTCTGTGTCTCAAGGGAGCCTGATCAGTGTTACCCTG
>VZTG01005565.1:0-17145 GCA_013397845.1 Melanocharis versteri | reverse complement strand
AGCTCCCAGCCTGATCCCAGCTCCCAGCCTGATCCCAGCTCCAAACCTGATCCCAGCTCCAAACCTGATCCCTTTCCCAGCTTCAGAGTCAGAGAGGAAACAACCTTGACTGTCTGTATCTGCTTTTCTGGGTTTGTTTCATTTGCTTTCGTTTGGGTTTGGGTTGGTTTTTTTGGGGGGGGGGGGGGGGGGTTTGGTTGTTTGTTTGTTTGTTTGGGGTTTTGTTGTTGTTGTTGTTTTTTGGGGGGTTGTTTTGGGTTTTGTTTGTTTGTTTGGTTTGGTTTGGTTTGGTTTGGTTTGGTTTTTTATGTCATTTTTAAGTCAAATCCATCATTCCCCTTCCAGAAGCACAGATCAGTTAAAGCAGCAGTTGCTGGTATTCCATGGAAATAATGGTGATACACCTGGACCTTTCCAGTGGCATTGTCTGAGCTCCATTCAGGAAATAAAAATGCAGGAAATACTCCCTAAGTACTAACTTTATATGCAAAGAACTGGAAGAGTTACCTGGGGCCTGATGTTTCCATGAGCAAAGTTTGTTTCCATGGGGAATATACTGAATTTGCTGAGGGATGAGGGAAAGAATTCAACTGGGGAATTCTGGTTGTGTGAAAATAGTTGAAATGGATCATTTTTAGAGCCAAACGTTTTCCACCTGTTTGAAATCAACTCTGCTTTTTGAAATGCATTGTATTTTATGCAGCAAAGTAGCAAAAACTGGAAGAAAACATTCTATGTTCCAGTCTCAGAAGAACTTAATGAGGCTCAGCTGAAAAATAATGGCCTACAGAAGGAAGAATGGAATTGAATGTTCTGTCTAATTCAGAGTAGAAAACAAAATTTGAGATTGTGGAATTGATATAAAAACCCTCCTCTACAGGGGATCAATGCAAGGGAGGTTTGCAACAATGAAAGGACAAAACTGATGGAAGAGGAGCTCTCAGTGCCAACCTCTTCCTGTCCTTTTAAACATAAAGGAGAACAAAATCCACCCCTTTGGCTTGGCCCAGAAATCAGTGGAATCTGGGGGTCTCCAGTGACCTTTGCATGTCCTGGCTTCAGCCCTTCAAATATTTAGGAGGGAGCAGGATTTATTTTTAACTGAAGTGTGAAGAAGTGAAGAGGCCCTGCAGGCCCTTCCTGAGCAGGACTTCTTTGCCCAGAAGGGTGAAAGCTGAACCTTGAATTTAGAGCATCCATCCTCTGAGGGAATCATCCCAGAGTGCCCCTCGGAGCGTTAGGGTCACTGCAGCTCTTCCCTAATTCCCTCTAGGATGTCTCTGCGTTCTCCTCACACCACAGCAAGTCTTTTCCCCCCTTTCCATCACCAGCCATGCGTGTGGGATTGGAATGACACCAGCCAGGGGGACAGGGACCTCCAGGGTGAGGCTGGGAACGGGCAGGCAGAGGCGAGGGGGCCTCAGAGCTTGGCCACCAGGCAGGAGCTCACACTGAGAGCCGGCCTTTGTTTCAGTAAATAAAACCAGGTGTACGATGGAGTGTTCAGAGCCGCTGAAGCAGCGCTGGGGCCGTGCCGTGGCAGCAGCAGTGCAGTGAGCAGGGCCGGCAGCTCTGTGCGCTCGGCTGGAGCTGCCGCAGCTCGCGGTCCCTCGCACGGAGCCGCAGTGCAAGCCCCGGGCGCTGTTGTGTTTTGCAGGGTGCGCAGACCTGCACCTGCTGGACATGCTGACCCCCACCGAGAGGAAGAGGCAGGGCTACATCCACGAGCTCATCGTCACCGAGGAGAACTACGTCAACGACCTGCAGCTGGTGACGGAGGTGAGGCAGCCCTGCAGCCAGATCAGCCCTTGCACGGTGCAGTTACTGCATCTCCCTGCTGGGTCAGCCTGCCCTGGGGGCCTCCAGCCAACGCGCATTTATCTGTGTTTACACGGGTACAGGTACAGCTGCGGGTGGGTGCGAACCATGGCGATCCCCTGTGCTGCCATCACCAAAACGCTGGTGTTTGCAGTACCATTTTGGCAAACCCTTTTCGTTTCTCACGTACAACTCCTGAAACTTAAACAAATGTTCTTAAATGGAGCACATTTCCCACGCCCGCAGTGGGGCTCAGTTATCACTTCCTGTGGTTGGCTTTAGAGGTAGGAAAAAAAGGAATTAGTACAGACAACTGTGGACAATTCTTTTGCCAGAGAAGCAAAGCTCTTTTTTGAAGAAGAGTTCAAGATACGCAAACCTGAGACTCTCTGAGAAATCAGAACTTCCATAAAAGAGGCCAAAGTAAAACCTATTTTCAGTTGCATTGTCAAAGGAATCCTGGGATCTTTTGCAGGAGACCTCTGGCTAAAATTCCCAGGTTTCAAACAGATTATCCAGATCAGAATTAACACCACCACCCCTACAAATTCAGAGTATTCCCTGCTAAAGCCCCTGATACCTGAGGGTCTCCTGAGTCCCAGCCATTCCAGGGAACACGATGGGTGTCTGGGCCACAGAGCATGCTGGAAATCTGTCTGTACTTACCCTGTGCACTCTAAATGGCCTCATTTCTGACTCCCCAGATCTTCCAGAAACCTCTGATGGAATCTGAGCTGGTCACAGAAAAAGAAGTTGCCATGATTTTTGTTAATTGGAAGGAGCTGATTATGTGCAATATAAAACTACTGAAGTAAGTTGTTTTTTTCCCCCCCATATTTCACAAAACCAGAACCCTGGGCCTCTCCCCCTGCTTCTCCTTTTATCTGCATGGAAATATTTGCCACTTGCACAAATCCTAACCGGAAGGGCCACGTGTTTCTCCTTGTGGGAGAAAGCAATCTGTGGGCAGTGTTTGCTGTGAGCTGTTGAGAAGGACCCAGAAGTTCTCTGCCATTTGCATTCACTGTGTTCCTGTGCTCCAGAGGGCAAATCCTCCTCTCCCCTGAAGAGCAGGGCTTGCCAAGGCTTCCCACAGGGCAGGACTTTCCCTGCCTGGTTCCAAAGGATTTGTGCCCAGAGCTCCCTTCTCCAAAGGCTCCCTGTGCTGCTGCCCCAAATCACTGAGACCCATTGCCAGGGAAACTGAGCGAGGGCAGAGTTAAACCTTCACCTCGATGAGCAAAAGCATTGATAAAGTTCTTTTTTCCCCCACCGAGCTGCTGATTTTCACTGAACCTACAGGGATTTCACAGTTTCGTAATATCTCCTTTTTTTTGTAAAACGTATTTGAAAATGGCCTACAAGTTGAAATGTTGTGGTGGTGACAGGACAAATGACAAGGAACCTTTCCTTAGGAAACCAGGCTAAAACTCGAAGTGATGGGGTTTTTCCCTCCCTCACTCACACGTCAGTAACTCTCCTTCTAAACTAACAGGAAAGGAAATTACCCTCCTTTTTCTCTCACCTCTGATCTGGCATTGCATCACACTCAAGCAGCAGCTGCGTGACCATGCGAGGGAAAGGTGTTGGCAGCCTGGGTTGTTGTGTCCTTGCAGTGAATCTTGTGCCTGATGTGTTTATCGTTCTCTGGCTTTCCGTAATGAATAAGAACCCACTCCTTTATTCCATAACTGAGGAGTGGCTCTTTGTCCAACCCCGTGCCCTGCTCCTGCTCAGGGCCCTGCGTGTGAGGAAGAAGATGTCCGGGGAGAAGATGCCGGTGAAGATGATCGGGGACATCCTGACGGCCCAGCTGCCCCACATGCAGCCCTACATCAGGTTCTGCAGCTGCCAGCTCAACGGGGCCGCCCTCATCCAGCAGAAGACGGACGAAGTGCCCGAGTTCAAGGAGTTTGTCAAGGTAAGAGAAGCAGCAACCCCTGGGAATTGTGTGCATCTTCCCACTTGGCTGATCTGCTGGACAAATGAGGCCCCACCTCAAACCCTGTGTCCGGTTCTGGGTCCTGCAGGAGAGACCTGGAGGGGCTGCAGCGTGTCCAGGGCAGGGAACGGAGCTGGGAAGGGGCTGGAGCCCCAGGAGAGGCTGAGGGAGCTGGAAAGGGGCTCAGCCTGGAGCAAAGGAGGCTCAGGGGGACCTTGTGGCTCTGCACAGCTCCCTGACAGGAGGGGGCAGCCAGAGGGGTCGGGCTCTGCTGCCAGGGAACAGGGACAGGAGGAGAGGGAACGGCCTCAAATCGCACCAGAGGAGGTTCAGATTGGAGATGAGAAAATATTTTTCCCTCACAGAGTGGTCAGGCCTTGGGATGAGCTGCCCAGGGAGGTTTGGAGTTGCTGTCTCTGGGATTGTCCCAGAGGTGTCTGGATGTGGCCCTTGAGGACAGGGTTTGGGGTGATGCTGGTGCTGCTGGGGTGGCACTGGATGATCCTGGAGGGCTCTTCCAGCCCTGATGGTTCTGGGATTCTTGTCCAGACAAGGCAGGTGAAGAAGCTTTGTAAAAACCACAAGGGATTCTCCTACTGACGTTGTGGTCTCAGGGCAGATTGAGCTGAGGATCGGTGCTCATTTATTGCCTTCCCTTTTCCTTTCTTGGAGGAGCTCACTTTTCAGGGTTTAAACCACCTGACTAACCAGATTTTACCTCTCTAATGTTTCAGAGGCTAGCAATGGATCCTCGCTGTAAAGGAATGCCACTATCAAGTTTTCTACTAAAGCCTATGCAACGGGTAACCAGATACCCACTAATAATTAAAAATGTACGTTCCTTTGCACATGTGATGGGTTTGGTGCTGCTTTGCTTACACCTTAATTACAGGGTTGTTTCCTTACTTGTGTCAGGCTTTGTCACGGTGAGATTTCTGATGTGCTGGGGAATGTGGGGTGTCCTTTAATACTCGATTCCAGTATAGAAAATGGGATAATTCCTTGGGCTTTAGCAAAACAACTCAGTGTTTCCATCCAAAAGGAGGCGAAACCTGCACCCAAAGAACCAGAAGGCAGCGAGTGCTGAATGAAAACTTAAAATTCAGATCACAGGAGCAACAAGCCAGCCTTGTGCTCATATTTGCCTTTCCCCACAGTGCCATTCCCTCCCCACAGGCGGGAGGTGACGCTCAGCCTGGATTGCTGCAGGTTCCCCCTGGTGCTGGAGGATTTACAGCCCTTTCCTAACCTCCATTTGTTGCTTAACTCTTCCCATCCCAAATAACACCATGGAACTCGGCCCAAGGCTTTCACAGGGAATTATGAATTGGATGTTGGCATTTAAGGGATTCCTTCAGCAGCCGTGGCTGCATTTTTGTGTTTGGCTGCAATGTGTGTGCTTCTGTCAGAGGAGCCAGCAGTGTCCTGGTGCAAAGGCTGTGCCTGCAATCCAGCCGTTCCCAAAGGGTATTCGTCTCCCATTTCTCATGTCTGTCAGGGAGGAGAATAAATGTGGGACACGCTGGCTGGCTCTGGTGGCAGTAAAGGCCTGGAATGGAAGTGTGGGGCTGGCAGAGCGAGTGCAGTGAGCTGTGGTGACAGGGGCCTCATGCTGGGTTTGTTTGTGCGCAGATAATAGAGAACACCCCCGAGAACCACCCTGACCACAGCCACCTGAAGCACGCCCTGGAGAAGGCGGAGGAGCTGTGCTCGCAGGTGAACGAGGGCGTGCGGGAGAAGGAGAACTCGGACAGGCTGGAGTGGATCCAGGCCCACGTGCAGTGCGAGGGCCTCTCCGAGGTACCCGCAGCTCGCCCACGCTCGGCCCCGCGGCCCCGGGCACGGGGCAGCACCAGCCCAGCACCACAGCCCTGTCCCCAGTGCCCCCGGCTCCCTGCCCTCCTGCACGCCATCCTGGTCGCTGCTCCTGCCCCTCGGGGGAAATCCTGCTTGGTTGCCTGGCTCTGGATGAGTCCCGGGCTCAGTGCTGCAATTTGCAACCACAGCTTCCCAGTTTCCCAGTTCTTTAGGGTTCAGTGGTTATGGGACGGCTGAAACCCACCCCAAAGCTGCACCTTACTACTTTGGAATGCTTTAAAAAGCAAATATTTTAAAATATTTTCTCTGGTAAAGCTTTGTGTACATTTGAAAACTCAAGAATATTGATCAAGTCTCTGGAGACTTTACAGAGAGAATCTCTGCCTCCCATTCCATGTTATTTTTCATGATTACATGATAAGTTTCTAGAAATATTGTGTTTGTATGTCCTGCAAAATGAGGGAGGATATTCTGATGGCCTTCCTGTTGTGGGTGGAGGTAACAGAGGCAGACAGATCACAACTTGATTTTCAAACTATGCACCAAGTTTCCCATTCTAGAAGGTAAAAAAAATAATGAGCACTGGTTGGTTCATAAAGTAGAAAAATTGCATTTCACCTCAGGAAGTCTGACTGTTCTGGGAGAAGGACGTGTGTGGCAATGTCAGCACATTCAGCTGTCTGCCAGCCACTGCCTGAAGGGAAGTGAGGATACCTTTTACCTTCTGTAGATGGTGCCTGGCCCAGAACAGCAGATGCACACCCTGGCAGAGCCCGTGGTGCTCGCTGCCACCGTAACGCCAGCAGCAGCCTCCAGCCCACGGCAGGGAACAATCCAGCCTCTCCCTGTTTTCTGCCCGAGGGTTTCCAGCCTGCCAAAGGAGCCACTCCAGACCCAGCTGCCCAGGGTGGTGAGAGCTGTGCCATCCCCTGGTGAAAACAAACCTGAAAATGGCACTTTAGGCAAGGGCAAGGCTCTGCTGGTCCCTAACAAGCCCCGGCTGATTGTGCCAGTCCCAGTGGTCAGCAGCTCTGACTCGGGGTATCGTGGCCATCTGGAATCCTCTGGGGTGTTTTAAGGGGTGAAATTCAAACACAGTCCAGAATGCAGCCCTTGGGGAAGCTCAGCCTGTGCAGAGGCCGTTTGCAGAGCTGCTGCTCACCCAGGACAGGTCCCCTGGCTCAGTCCCACTCCAGAGGTGCATGTGCGTGGCCGGGGGCACAGATGCTTCTGGCTTCCCCCTGCCTGCCCAGCCTGTGCCCCCGTGACCCCCGGGCTGCCCTCCAGGGGACTCTCGTGGAGCCTTCTGTGACTTGCGCCGCTTGTCATGCTCGAGGCATCACTCGTCATCCCCGTGACACCGACTGGAACCAGGACTCAAAACTGTATTTGGTCTCTTGCAGGGCAGCCCCGATTGTTTCACTTTATACAGTGCGTTGTTGTTCTTCTTCTACTTTTCGCAGCAACTCGTTTTTAATTCAGTTACAAACTGCTTGGGACCACGCAAGTTCCTGCACAGTGGGAAGCTCTATAAAGCCAAGAGTAACAAGGAGCTGTATGGTTTTCTCTTCAACGACTTCCTCCTCCTCACTCAGATCATAAAACCTCTTGGCTCTTCTGGCACAGACAAGGTCTTCAGCCCCAAGTCCAACCTGCAATACAAAATGTACAAAACTGTAAGTGCTGCTCTGACAGGAGATGGGGACAGGGCTCAGTAGCTCCATTCTGGGGTTGTGTGCAAGAGCCTTCCTAGAGAGGTTTGGAAGCTTTGGGTTTCAGGAGCTGATGGCAGGAAAGGTGGCTGTGTGCTCTAGTGAGATAAGAAAAGATGCTTTTGAGGTTTTGCTTGAATGAAACTCTTCCACGAGGGCTCGTGCATTTGAGGGAGCGGAGGGAGAGCGGTGTTCACTGCTCTCTGGGGCAGGAGACTGGTGTTCCTGGCTCTCTCCAGGACACTCTGCTGTGCCTGGCTCTCTCCAGGAGTCTCTGCTGTGCCTGGCTCTCTCCAGAAGTGTTTCCAGGCACCTCTACTTTGTCAGCTTTTAAACTTTTCTGCAGAAAGATGGGAGGCAGAAGGAGGGAGATACTTGGGGCGTGCGATAGACCTGCTGTGAGCTGATGGGTGCTGCATGCCCCCGTTCAGACTCTGCAGTACAACTCCAGCTCTGCTGATGTTTTACAGCCCATTTTCCTAAACGAGGTACTGGTAAAATTACCCACAGACCCTTCTGGAGATGAGCCCATCTTCCACATCTCCCACATTGACAGAGTCTACACGCTCCGGGCCGAAAGCATTAATGAAAGGTAGGTGCCTTCGTGGGCCTTTGGAAAGTCTGGTGCAAATGTGGGATGGGAATGGTTGTGATGGAAACTTGCAGAGCACTCTCCAAGCTGGCTGTTTTACAAGACTGGAGAATTCCTTCTTGAGAATATGGTGATCAGAAAAGGAGGGAGAAATTATGAGAAATGGTGTTTCCTGAATTCCAGCTAGACCAGTGATGAAATGGCTGAGGGTGGATATTTAGGCTGAATTTCACATTTTATGATAACGTGAAGAAGCCAAAAGATGCAGTTCTGTCTTTCTGCTGTTACCAGCTGTTTGTTCATGCAGTGAAAGCATTTGTTCAGGTGGATGTTGAAGGAGATCAAGGAACAGGTCAAGAGTGGAATTTGAAGCAAAACCTACCAAACTAAACCCAGTTAGTTTTACCTGGTTCAGGTCAGACTGGAAAAGTCAAAGGGAAGGCACCCTTAAGTCCTCAGCTGAAGGTTTTTATCTCTGGCAAGGTTACAGAGAGAAGACTACACTGACTTACACTGGAAAGGTTTCTCTTCCCAAATGTAAGGTCTTGGAAGAGAATTTTCTTGAAAACTGAAAGCTGAAAGTGCATCAAGCCCCTCCCCCTGCTGCAGACATCATGTTGTGCCAGCTGGGAAATGTAGGACTCTAAAACTTCAATGCACAAAATGTATGAAACATCTTGAGGTGTGTCTGCCCCTGGATCCCTGGCAGTGTCCAAGGCCAGGCTGGACACTGGGGCTTGGAGCAGCCTGGGACAGTGGGAGGTGTCCCTGCCCACGGCAGGGCTGGCACTGGGTGGGCTTCAGGATCCCTCCCAACCCAAACCATGGATGTCCTGTGGAGCAGCAGCTCTTCATTTGGGGTTCAGAAATGGATCCACAGCTTCCAGATTCTCCTGTGTTTCCTTGACTCAGGTCTCAGGCTCCCTTGTATGTCACAGCAGTTCTTCTAAGCCCTTGAGGTCACTTAGGAGCCCTTCTGCCACCCTTCAGGCACAGGCTGGGATTGTTGGGCCAGGGGTGGACTCAGTGATCCGTGTGGGTCCCTTCCAGCTGAGGATGTTCTGTGATTCTTGAGCACAAAATGATTTCCCAGAAGGGCCCATTCACCACCCGTGTACTCCCCAGGTTACGCTTTTAATGTCCCAAGAGTCAGAAGAATTGGGTGGGAAATCTCAGGGACCAAGGACCGTGGTCACCTCAGCAGCACTGGTGTCTTGTACCTCCTGGCTCTTGTACTGCTTTTATTGCAGTAAGCAAAGGGCTGGATGAAAGCAAACTTGTTCTTTAGACCTTCTGTTTTCTCATCAAGCGTCTCCTGCTCGTGGTTCCCTTGAGCTTTCTTTGTGTGGTGGGGTTTGCTGCCTTGGGATGGTTACATTCTGCAGGTGCTGTGAATTCCAGTAAGATCCCTTCCAGGCAGACAGCTGTGGGATGGCAGAGCCTGGGATGGGGCCAGAGCCTTGGCTGGGAAGGAGGGACAGCTTTAGTTTTGTCTGCTGTGCTCCAGCAGGGAAAAATGGAAATGGCATTTTACAGGGTTTTTTTTCTCCTTTCCTTCTGAAGGACTGCCTGGGTTCAGAAGATCAAAGCTGCTTCAGAACTGTACATAGAGACTGAAAAGAAGAAGAGGGAAAAGGCCTACTTAGGTACAGCAGAGGATGCGGGGGTCTCATCTTCTGTGGAAAAGTCCCTGGGCAGGAAAATCCGTTGGTGACGTTTCTCTCTGCTCTTCTGTTCCCCCACAGTTCGCTCTCAGAGAGCAACAGGCATCGGGAGGCTGATGGTGAATGTTGTTGAAGGCATTGAACTAAAACCCTGCAGGTCCCATGGTGAGTGCCTTGGCTCTCTTTGCTCCATCAAGGGGACATTCCCATTTGCCAGCCTGACTCTGCAGGGGTTCTGTCCCAGACATGATTCTGTTAAATGACATGGGTTTAATGAAGGTAAAACAGGCAGAGATGAATTTGTGCAGCTCAGCTGTGGTCCTGCAGTTGTCCTGCATGAGGCTTTTGTTTCAGGCTGACTTGGTTTCTACCACACAAGCCGTAAGGTCCTGAAGGGAAGAGTGGAGGGTGCTCAGCACCCAGCAGAGCGGAGTATTCACTGTGAAGTTAAAGTAGCCCATTACAGAGGCAGTGAAGCAGAGCCTGGGATGGGGCCAGAGGCTGGGATGGGGCCAGAGGCCTGGTCTGGCCAAGGTCTTTCCCAGCTCAGTTGGCTGTCAGAGTAGGAGGAAGCTCAGGAGCAGGATCACACAGCTAAAAAAGCCCCACTCGTTTCTGTTTGTTCCCATCTTCCCAGGAAAGAGCAACCCCTACTGCGAGGTGACCATGGGCTCCCAGTGCCACATCACCAAGACCATCCAGGACACCCTCAACCCCAAGTGGAATTCCAACTGCCAGTTCTTCATCAAGGACCTGGAGCAGGACGTGCTGTGCATCACGGTGTTCGAGCGGGACCAGTTCTCCCCGGACGGTGCGTACGGGGCTGCCCCAGCCAAGGGCGTCTGCAAAGCTCTGTTTTGAGGAGGAGCATTCCTGATGAGGGAAATCAGAGGGAATGGGCTGGGCTGGGAGATGATCTTGATAGATACCCCAGATCTGACCCCCTTGGCATGTCTAGGAGTCAGCCTACCCTTGCTCCACCCCAGTATCAGCATAAAAAGGATCCAGCTCGCTCTGGGTTTTGAGAGTTTCTTTTCTTGTGCAACTGACAACAACTAAAGTGTGGTTTGTAGCTTTGCTAAGACTCCAGAAAGCACTGGATGCTGCTTGCACACAGATGGGTTCAGGCAGGAGGAAGAGAAATCCCTTCGAGCTGCTGTTATATGCAATAACAGTGGCAAAAATGAGCCCAGGATTCCAAACCCGATAGAATCATGGAACAGTTTGGCTTGGAAGGGACCTTAAAGATCATCCAGTTCCAACCCCTTCCATGGGCAGGGACACCTTCCACTATCCCAGGTTGCTCCAAGCCCCATCCAGAGTGGCCTTCTACACTTCCAGGGATGGGGAGTCCACAGCCTCTCTCATTCTTATTTCATGAGCTGGGATAAACATGTGGAGCATCACAGGGTGTATTTTGGAGTCACGGTCTCTCAGGCAGTGTTTGGATAGGACTGGTACTGGCCCATTGACCTCATTGCTGGGCTGATGCCCTGCTTGGCTCTGTCACCTCCAGCAGGTTCATACTCAGGTTTAACTGTTCAGCAACTTTTGGTCTTCTGCTAACATACCATAAAATCAAGAAGTCCCTGAAGCGAGGCAGCTGTGAATTCATAGTGGGCTTTTCCACTCGTGGGCCCGTTTAGTTTTAATGCTGCTGCTGTTTAACATGGTCTGGCTAAATCCCCTTCTATGCAGCTTGGCAGCCTTTGGCCCTCCTCAAGTGCACAGCCAGAGTTGGATCGAAGGCTTGTTTTCTCTTTTGTGGTGGGTGGGTGGGTGGAAGTTCAGGTCCTTCTGCAGACTCTGGTTTCCCTTTCCTGAGCACGCTGTGTTTCTGCATTCCAGACTTTTTGGGCAGGACAGAGATCCGTGTGGCAGACATCAAGAAGGATCAGGGCTCCAAGGGACCAGTTACAAAGTGTCTCCTTCTGCATGAAGTCCCCACGGGAGAGATCGTGGTGCGCCTGGACCTGCAGCTGTTTGATGAGCCGTAGGAGAGAGGGGCTGATGTTGGAATTCAGCCGGAGTTCACTGCAGGAGCTGTCTGCAGAAGCTGTCACTGAGTCCTTGCTGGTGTGACATGAAACTACTGCTCGCCCTTCACACGTCAGAGGGTTATCAAAGCAAACAGGAGCATCTTTGTGCCTTGATAATTCTCACTGAACACATGAATCCCAATTTAGTGAGGAGATCTCCCTCAATCTCTCTGTGTGGAACTTGGCCTTGGTTTCCTGGGCTGGTGAAACAACCCTGTTGTTCCCTGTGCTGCAGTTGGGATGGCTGGCAAACCACGTGGGTGGCTGTGCTTGCTCCACTTGCCCTGCTCTTTAATTCCCACGGAGAAGGTGGTGTGGGTGTGTTTTGGAGGCTTTCTGAAGGTTTTCCCCCTTCAGGAGTTCTGTGCCTATTGCTCAGCAGAGTGGTGTGTAAACGTGAGTGAATGGAAGGAGCAGTTTCGCAGCAAGAAGATCTTTGGAGATCTTCATGATGGTACTGAAAAGACTTAGAAAATAAATAGTCTATATCTATAAACAGAGAAGATTCTATTAACATACCACTTCATGACTCGTGTTGCCCCTGAAGATAGAAGATGTCCAGGCCTTCTGCACAGAGGTGAATTGCACTCCAGAAGAGTCCAGCCCTCGGTCCCTTTGGAAGCCGCTGCTGTCCCCAGGACTGTAAGTGCTGGGGCAGGAAGCCAAGGGTGAGGCACAGAGCCCTGCTGGGTGTCGTGTGCACCCTCGGGTGCTCCTTCACTGCTGCTGCTCCCAGGGGTGAGCGTCACCTGCAGTGGGAAGAAGAAACAATCACGGCTCCAGCTCAGGGAGCGAACTCCAGCCCGCAGAGCCCGGTGTGCAAGGCAGCCCGTGGTGCCCAGGGACGGAGCCGAGCCGTGCTCACCCGTGTGTGACCAGGAGCGCCGGGGTGCAGGGCAGCCCCGTCCTGCAGCTGCCCTGGGGCGGGGGCTGGATGTCACCAGAGAGCTCGTGGTGGTGCAGAGGGGGAACCCAAAGCCATCCGGGGGATTGCCAGGGCTCTCCATCCGTTCACTCCATGGATACACAGCGTCCAGGCCCACATCCCTGTTCGGCAAAGCTCCCGGCTCCAGGCGGGCACCGACGTCTGCTTTCCCTCAGGCACACGTGTGAGTGCTTTGCTGAGTCTGGACTCGGGGGACAAAAGGTCCCTGAGAGTCAAATTCCTCTTTGTTCTGCTTGGATTCCTTTTGTTCATGCCCTGCCACACATCCACTGGTATTTTTGTATGGACTTCATTCCGGATGGGAGGTGCCAGCCCGTGTCATTCGCATGTGAACGTTCTCGTGGAGCTGTTGTTAGGTTTTGGTGTTCCTTGCATGTCCTTTCAGTACTGGTTCCCACCTCTCCTGTGTCGGCGGTGTTCTCTAGCACTCCAAGTCTTATTGGTTTCCATTAGGAAATTAGGATATATCCATAACAGGTAGGTAGATCAGTATGGTAATAAGTGTAAACTGTGCTGGGAAGTGTCTGTGTATTATAATTTCCTAAAAGACCACTGTAATGTTTCAAGCAATGGGAAGGAAAAAAAATGTATGTTGGAGGGACAACAAAGTTTACATTTCATACTTTTCAGAATCGCTTTATTATTTATTTATTGAAGATAGTGTAGAATTTTGTATCAGAAATGACAGACATACTTATGTATTTTTTGAAACAAAACAGAGATACACACTTTAGTTAGAAACTTTCAACTGACCACGTTTTAGAGGGAGTGTGACTTCCTAGGCATGCATTTGTTTACCACTAACTGGCTGAAAACACAATTAAGAGAACTTTAAGTTTCTATTTTTCAATGTTGTTAAGAAAATTGTTTCAATTAAAATATGTAAATAGTACTAAACCCATGCTTTCCTAATTCCATATCAATACATTTTATTAAATATAATGTATATGAAAATACACATTGTTGTGGTAGGATTAAAAAAGTGATAAAATCTATTACTGGAGTACCATTAAATGTCATTGTCTAACCTTTTATTGCTGTCCTAATTTTACTCAGTGGCTGCTAACAGGGTGAACATTCATTTCAGTTTTCACAAGTAGCATCTCTTTTTTGATAGTGTCGTTTCACCAGCATCAATTACAGTGACACCTGAACTGGCCAACAGGACAAAAAATCCTGTGGCTGGAATGCAGGACCCTTGGGCAGGCTTTTGGAGGGAGCCCCAAGGAGCTGCACCTGCCTGAGGCTCATCTGGTGCTCGAAGTGGGGGACCCTTCACTCAGGGGCCCCTCTCAGATTGCAACCCTTGTCATGGACATCAGAGAACTCCAGAATCCCAGACTGGTTTGGGTTGGAAGGGACCTTAAAGCCCCTCCAGTGCCACCCCCTGCCATGGGCAGGGACACCTCCCACTGTCCCAGGTTGCTCCAAGCCCCGTCCATCCTTGGACACTGCCAGTGTTGGAAGTGTTGTACCGGCTGTATGATTGCCCCATTTTGGGGAATTGGGACAGAACAAGCACCTTCCCAGCCCCATCGCTTGGGATGTCCCACTTCCCTCGATGCCCAGCACTGTTTCACTCCCATCAGTGCCAGTAGGGGTTACTCAGACGTGTTGATGAGGAAAGGCTGGAGTTTGGCTCACAGATATCCAGTGAGTCCCTCATAATCGGTCCAGTCCTAAAGGGGAAGCTCATGCTGTCCCTGTGCAGGGAGGACAGGCTGTGTCCGTGCGCTGGTGACAGTGTCACCATTTGCTCGCTTGCCCTTGGAGCTCGGTGGCAATCAGCACTGTTGGCTTCCCAGACTGAACTGTGCTTCCTGGAATCCCAGAATCCCAGGATCCCTGAGGCTGGAAAAGCCCTCCCAGCCCATGGAGTCCCAGCTGTGCCCGATGCCCACCGTGTCCCCAGCCCAGAGCACTGAGTGCCACCTCCAGCCCTTCCTTGGGCACCTCCAGGGATGGGGACTCCTAATCTCCCTGGGCACCTCCAGGGATGGGCACTCCAGACCTCCCTGGGCAGCCCCTCCAGTGCACCACGCTTGGAAGTGCTGTGAAATAAAAGCACCCCCTTGGCCTTGGCTCGGAAATGCCGAGTGCCTGCCCGGGGCAGAGCTGATGGAAAGCCAGGCTGGAAAATGGGGAGAGGCTGCTCAGAGCTGGGGAAGGGACTTGGGCACCTGAGAGACAGAGCCCAGCTCTGAGCTGACACTGAGCCAAACAGCTGAGAAATTACAGCAGGTTTTTTCTAGATGCACTTAATTATTCAGTATTTTCTCAATGTGAGTTTTTATGAGGGAACTTTATCAATGCTCATTTTACAATTTTTTTACCCTTTAAAAAGAGTTCAGTCACTTTTTGTTATGTGTGAGGAGGATTGGGGTGGGAAACATTGTGGGTAATGGGGTTTTTTCTTACCTACATTCTCAAAACTGAGATGTGACGAGTCCAGGCTCTGACTCCAACAGCAGTGTGTGGTTCCAGACTGCTCTGCTTGTCACGGTGAGATCTCAGTTCATTCAAATCCAGCAGTCAAAGCCCTTGAAAGAGGGAGAAGATGAGAATCAGGAGAAATTGCTTTGAGGGTTTGCTCTGTGCGTACATTCCACATCTACACTGGCTTTGTTCAGCCTCTCCACTCCTGTCCTACGTGCACTTTGCTGTATCCAGAGTTCAGTACATGCCAATAGATATAGATGTGATTATTGTATGTACAGTATAAAAACACAGCTCTGTTGTCACTGTCAAATACTGAGTAAATCTAACAGGAAAGTGTTTAAAGGCACCCGGTTTTGTTTGTTCATTTAAATATTTTAAAAGAAGGAGTGTCCTCAGGAAATTATTTTTCTATATGTAGGAGGATATATTTAGGATCTCATTGAAAAAACAAAGAACTGCAGTGAGTCTGTTAAACGGCCCTAATTACTTGATAGAGTTGTCAGAGGCTCTGCTGTGACCATGGGTCAGTTCCTTGGCTGCCTGTAAAGGTGCCGAAGCATCGCTGCCCCTGGATTTAGGGACCAGTCCTGGGATCTGACAGTGCTGTGCAAGCTAAGAGAGCTAGGGCTTCCTCCAAGCCCCTGTCAACCCCTGGGGCCCTGTCAGCCCCTGCCCTGAGCCCAGGAGAGGGGGAGAAAGAAGAAACAGGGACAGAGCTAAAAGGTCAGAGCCTGGTGAGCAGCAGGAGCTCTGCCCTCCCTCTGTCCCCCAGAAGTGGCTGGGCGATGGATGGGAAGGGAAATCCCTCCCAGTTCCGGGAGCTGCTCCACGGGAAGGGGAGGAAGAGAAGGTTGGGTGTGGGACCATAGTACTGGTCCAGGGCCTGGTCCCATCTCCAGCCCCACTCTTCAGGGAATCACAGGATGCTCTGGGGAGTCCTTAAAGCCCCCCCAGTGCCACCCCTGCCATGGGCAGGGACACCTTCCACTGTCCCAGGCTGCTCCAAGCCCCAGTGTCCAGCCTGGCCTTGGGCACTGCCAGGGATCCAGGGGCAGTGACAGCTTCTCTGGGCACCCTGTGCCAGGGCCTGCCCACCCTCTGAGAGGTGCTGCTCCCTCTTCCCCATCTCACCCTGGCCTTTTAGTGCTTTTTAGTGCTTTTTAGTGCACATTTTGCTTTTTGCTAAACAAATGGTATGGATTAGTGTCCTTTTCTTTTTCTCTTTTAAGAAAACCAGAGGAAAAATCTACTGTCTGTAGAATTTAAATGATCCTAAAAACTATGAAGGCATTACAAAAAATGTTCTGGCCAAATAGGAGAAAACGTTACTCCTTATTTCAAGAAAATGCAATTAAATTTGTATTGTTCGTTTACAGCACATTTAAGTATTCCTTAGTAAAATATCTGTACTGTGAAGATGGCTCCTTTTGGTTTTTAAGGCATTTGTAACAGGTATGCATCAGGCAGTACTGTTTCTCATAACGCAATTTTAACTTATTTCAGTTGCTGTGAATGTCTTGTTTCCTCAGTCAATTGGTTAAACAATTCTATTTACAGACAAGGTATAACTAAACAAGAGTCCTTAAACTGTGTCCCCCTGTGTCAGGCATGGCGCAGTCCCCAGCTGTGGTGGCACAGCTGGTGTGGGGCTGTGCAATGTTGGACACAGCAGGGACTGGGCTTGTGCAAGTGAATGATGCAAGAATAAATGCAGGGTTATTAAAGTTTACCTGTGTGCTGTCACATTCCTGAGAAGTGCTGGAGAAGAGGAAGATGGAGTCAGGAAATCTGCAGATGAGTCACTCTTCCCTCAAGCTCCAATCTCTGCTCCTGGGACAGGGACAGCAGCCAGGGAGCGGCTGCAGCTGGGCCAGGGGGGTTTAGGATGGATTTTAGGGCAAGGTTCTTCCCCCAGAGGGTGCTGGGCACTGCCCAGGCTCCCCAGGGAATGGGCACGGCCCCGAGGCTGCCAGAGCTCCAGGAGCGTTGGGACAGCGCTGCCAGGGATGCCCAGGCTGGGATTGCTGGGGGTCTGTGCAGGGACAGGGCTTGGATCGGTGATGCCTGTGGGTCCTTCCAGCTCAGGATATTCCATGATTCCATGATTATTTATGCTGCCAGCACCCACCTTGCTCCCGAGGTGGACCAGGCACAGACAAGCACAATTGGAAAAAG
>VZTG01005564.1:0-22893 GCA_013397845.1 Melanocharis versteri | reverse complement strand
ATATGGCCCCACCAGTAATCACAAAAATGGCACAGGAAGCAGGGTTGAAGTATGACCTTCCAGAACATGTCACAAGCCCGTTGCCTGCTACACCAGAGGCTTTGACACACCAATGCTCTCCTGCTCACGGCTCTGATAAGGTCACTCCATGCAGTACACACTTAGCAAACTCCCTTCCCCAGCTGGAGTCTCAAACCCTCCTTGTAAACGGTCATAAAATCATACATTTTGAGAGGAACTCTGGAGAGCAAGAGCTTCATTCCCTTCTGCTCAAGTTAGACCCACAAGAGCAGGAATTCCAGGACCATGGGCAGTACCAGTTTTGGATCTCCCTGGACAGAGACTCCACCACCTCTTCCATTCTGTGACCACCCTCACACTGAAAAAGGCATCTCGTCCTTGCCCAGGGAATTCCATCTGTTTTCGCTTGTTCTGTTGCCCTATTATGCTTCACATGTGCACTGCTGAGGACAGCTGTGATGCCTCATCTTCATTCCCTGCCATCAGGGATTTGCACACACTGGTGACATCCCCCTCTCCATGCTTCTCCCCTGGGAGTCTCAGCTCTCTTGGTCTCTCATCTGTGAAAGATCTCTCAGTCCCTTTAGATCTTTTCAGCCATGAACTGGTTTTGTTTCACTAAGTCCATGAGCTTCTTCCAGTGGGGAGTCCAGAACTGCCCAAACCACACCACATGGGGCCCCGTTAATGCTCTAAAGAGAGGATGGGCCACCACTCCCGACTTCATGGCAAGGATTGTACAAAATCTATCTTGGACACTGGTGACGCCTTTTCAACTAAAGCTTCATCGCAACCCTGTGGTCTCTTTGTTCTCTACCAGCACTACAGAATCATGCTCAGTGAAGCTGCTACCCAGCTGCTCAGCCCACAGCATGATCCAGGGCCCAGTTACGTTCCTGCCTAGATGCAGAACTTCGTATTTCCCACTCTTGAAATGCAGAAATTCCTTTAACCTCAGTTTCTTGGACTCTCTGACTGGTGGCACAACCAGGTGGTGCCTCAGCCACTGCATGGTCTGCCAGCTCTCTGAGGGGGTAACAGTCCCACTGCCCACGTGGAATGGAAGAGTCCAGGCATTCCCATCTGGCACAGATGCAAAGCCCAGACCAGCCTGACAGACTTGGGATAGTTTGGGGCTCCTCTTCACAACACACTCACAAACGCAAAAATATGAGTTCCATGAGGTGATCTCACTGATGAAATTCCACGTGTCCAAAGTATTGGTCACGTCTTTAGTCCCCTTTGACACGCACCATCAACATCAGCCTTTGGTCTCAAATACCCACATTTTAAAGGAGGAATGACCACGATGGAAGGGGCACCTCCTCATGCATGGCACAGCTGCAAAGCCCAGACCAGTCTGACAGGGCTGTGATTGAATGGGGGCCCTCTTCATAACACACCCACAAACTAAACCACACAAGTGCCACAAAATGACCTCACTGATGACACCCATATTTTTCCTAAGCTTTTGTTGTACATTCTGTTTTCTCTGACACACATCTTCCATGGAAATGTTCCCAAATACCAACTCTCACTTTAAAGCTGCCGCCAAGATCAGACGGACACGGTCTCCTTAGAGCAAGACATGACAATAGAGAATTGTGGGAAGGAAAACACTCCCCACTTCATGACTCACAAGGCTGGGCCAGGCAAGAGCTGCTGCCTAAAAAATGCCCCAAGGCCATGGGATAAGGCTGTCCCGCCCCTCCAGGACCCGCATAAAAGCCGGCCCAGAGCCTCTCTCCCTCACACACTTCTCCTCACGCCTTCTCTTCCGGTGCCGACAACAAGGTGAGCCTCAAGCCCCTGACCCTCCTGCTCCTGCACCCCTGGCCACTCTGCCTGCACACTCAGCCCCAGCCTCAGGAGCCCTCACGCCTCCCCACAGCCCCACAACAGCCTCCACACTCCCTCACCCTGCAAACTCCCACACCTCTGCCCTGCCTCACTCCTCTCCCTTCCAGGGACCCTCCACACCACACCCATGGCCTGCAACGACCTCTGCCGACCCTGCGGACCCACCCCGCTGGCCAACAGCTGCAACGAGCCCTGTGCCCTGCAATGCCAGAACTCCAGCGTGGTCATCAACCCTTCCCCTGTGCTGATCACCCTGCCAGGACCCATCATGACTTCCTTCCCCCAGAACACCGCTGTCGGATCCACCTCCTCGGCTGCCGTGGGCACTGAACTCAGTGTGCAGGGACAGCCCATCTCTGGTGGCTTTGGTGGCTTTGGCTACGGCCTTGGCTACGGCCGTGGATTTGGCTACGGGCTGGGCTCTGGCTACGGGCTGGGAGGCCTGGGCTGCTACGGCAGAAGGGGCGGCTACAACTGCTAAAGGCTCTCAGCCCCACCCTTGGCACCATCATCTCCCTGCTCTGCAAACAGCTCCTGCATGCAGAGCACCTCAGCTGATGGTCGTCCTACTTGCATGAAACACTCTATTCCTTCCACTTGTATCTCTTGTCTTTTCAGTCTTTTTGCTCAATAAAGTTTTCCTGCATCAAAGCCTGACATGTCTCCTCTTCTTTTTGAATTCTGATGGTCTCACATCCTCACCTCGCACAGTGCCAGACAGGGCATTGGGGTGAACAGAAAAGAGGCACAACATATTTCACACCAAATATGTCATCATCTGTGACAATCAAGACCGGCACAGGAAGCAGGGGGTCAGGAGGACGTTCCAGAACATGGCACAAGCCCATCACTTGCTACACCAAAGGCTTTTCACGTATTAATGCTCTCCTGAGCACAGCTCTGGTAAAGTCTCTCCATGCCAGCACACACTTGACAAACTCTCTTCCCTGCAGGACTCTTAAACCTTCTCAGCAGAGTCAAAATCATCCACTTGGGTGGGAACTCTGGGGTGCAAGTACTTCATTCACTTCTGCTCAAGAAAGACTCAGAAGCGCAGGGTTTCCAGCACCATGGACAGTTCAGTTCCGAATCAACCCAAAACTGACAGAGATCCCACCACTCTTCCACTCTCTGTCCACCCTCACACTGAAAAATTCTTCCCTTCTTTGCCCATGGAATTCCATCTGTTTTCACTTGTGTCCTTGCCCTCTTTTCCTGCATGGTTGCACTGCTGAGAATAGACAGGCTCCCTCGATTTCCTGCCCTGCCATCAGGGATTTTCACACATCGATGACACCCCCCTGTCCATCCTTGTCTCCTAGGGGTCCCAGCTCTCCAAGCCCCTCCTTTATGACAGATTCTCCAGCTCTTTCAGTATCTTGGTGGTCCTGTATTTTTGTGAATTAAATTTCCCTAATAGGAAACTAAACCTCCTGTGGGGCAACTTAAGTCCATTCTGTCTTCTCTATGGCTTGGTGAAAGGGAGACAAGACTGGTGTTAAACAATTTCCATTCAGACAATTCCACGGAGCAATAAGGTCAATACTCTTTTTCTGAAAATTTAACATCCCCCCTTCCTTCAGCTTCTCCTCACTTGTCTTGTTCTCCATATCCTCCACCAGGTTTCCTTTCCATGTGTCAGTCAGAGCCCAGCACTGTGACCCCACGGTGTGACAGTGCTGGGCCCAGCTGAGACAACTGCTACGGATCAGCCAGAACTGGACTTTGGGGAGCTTGGGTGATCTTCATAAATCTCAGGGATAATTTTCCCATCTCCGGTGGGAAAGGCCTGGCTTGTAGACTGGGCTGAAGAGATGGAGCCAAGGTAGGCAGGGTGTGAATGCACAGGAAGGAGCAGCCCCTCAGCCCCAGCGCACCTGCAAAGCCTAGAGCCGCCTGACACAGCTGGGAGGGAATGGGGCCCCTCTCCACACTACACACACAAACCACCAGTATCACGGGGTGACATCAGTGATGACACCCCACCTCTCCCAAGCTTTGGTAACGTCTTTACCCCACCCTGACAGACGCCACCAACACCAGTCTTTAATCTCTAATAATCACATTTAAAAGCTGCCCCCAAGGTCAGATGGACACAGACCCAAGAGAAGGACGTGGAATCGCAGAATTCCAAAAACAAACGCCTGCATCATGACAGAGAAAAAAAGATGATGCTGCTGACCAGAGGTAGTAATTACTGGGTTTTGCTCAGAAGAACACTATGTTAGGCCTTAAAGGATGCAAGTTATGAAACCATAAGATTTGAATGAGGAATAAGACAGCTGATGTCACAGATCTCCCTGGGCACCCATTTATTGTTTGTTTAATGGGTTCCTTAATGAGGTCAAGCAATATACTATAACTAGCAGAGTATGTTATCATGTAAAGTTAAGAATTCCAAATGGGCAATAAAAGTGGAACAAGTTCAGCCTGAACAGCCTCAACTTTTCCAGATCTTCTCTCTTGATATCATTCAAGACACAAGGCCATGAGCTCTCTTTCATCCATCAGGAAGTGCTCCCAGGCACCAGGAGCTTTCCAAGCTAATACACAGTGACCTCTTCAGGACATCAGCAACTTCTGCAGCACTCCTGGGTGCAACACAATGACTGATGGACATCCAGTGGCACAGAACAGAGCCCCAGTCTTCACAAGGCACCCACAAACCACAGCACACCAGTGCCACAAAATGACTTCATTGATGACACTGCAGTTCTCCTGGGCTCTGGTTGCTTATTCAGCCCTCCTTAACACACATTTAATAATCAAATCCTCCCAAATACAATGTCTCGCTTTAAAGCTGCCGCCAAGGTCAGATGGACACGGCCTCAAGGAAAGGACACGGAATTGCAGAGTTGCAGGAAGGAAAACACTCCCCACCTCATGACTCACAAGGCTNCACAACAGCCTCCACACTCCCTCACCCTCCTGCATCACCGCCCTTCCCACCCTCACACCCCTGTCCTGCCTCACTCCCCTCTCTTCCAGGGACCCTCCACACCACACCCATGGCCTGCAACGACCTCTGCCGACCCTGCGGACCCACCCCGCTGGCCAACAGCTGCAACGAGCCCTGTGCCCTGCAATGCCAGAACTCCAGCGTGGTCATCAACCCTTCTCCTGTGCTGGTCACCCTGCCAGGACCCATCATGACCTCCTTCCCCCAGAACACCGCTGTGGGATCCACCTCCTCGGCTGCTGTTGGTAGCGAGCTCAGTGCCCAGGGACAGCCCATCTCTGGTGGATTTGGTGGCTTTGGCTACGGCCTTGGCTACGGCCGTGGCTTTGGCTACGGGCTGGGCTATGGCTACGGGCTGGGAGGCCTGGGCTGCTACGGCAGAAGGGGCGGCTACATCTGCTAAGGGACCTCAGCACCACCCTTGACACCACCAGCTCCCTGATCTGGCAGCAACCCCTGCAAGTAAAGCACCATGGCTGATGGTGGCCCTTATTGTACCTCACACCATATCCCTACCACTCCTTCCTCCTTCCTTATAATTGTTTTGCCTCAATAAAACTTTCCTGTAACATAGCCCAAGACGTCTCCACCTCCTTTGTTCTACCAGGGCTCTTGCAACTTCACCTTGTACAAAGTCAGGGGTCAACAGCCCATCAGTGTGGGTGGAAAAGGGGCCACAAGATCTCTCCTGAGATGTCTGTCAACAGCAGAACCATCCACTGGGTGTCCAGAAGGCAGCACAAGCCCTTCCTTTTCCCAAAGCCTCGGACACACCAATGCGCTTGTGCCCATATCCCCAGCACAACCTCCCGATGGCAGCTCACATTTATCCAACTCTTCCCCACCGGGACCCTCCGAACATCCTAGAACTGGAATCCAGGAGTGCACAAGGAACCTGGGGGAATCCATTAGTCCAAGCTAGCCTGGTCCCCAGATGAAGCAACCACCCTTCCCCCAGCTGCTCCTCACAGAAATGGTTCTGTAGATTCTTCACCAACATCCTTGTTCTTCTTTGGACATCCTCAAGCACCTCAATGTCTTTCTTGCTGTGAGGAGCCAAAAACTGAACACAGGTTCAGGATGTGGCCTCACCAGTATACCATAGAGTGGGACAGTCATTGCCTTGGTCCTGCTGGCTCCACTATAGGTAATAAAAGCCAGGATGCCATTGGTTTTTGTGGTCATCTGGGGACTTATTGGACCATGGTCAGGCACTGTCGACCAGCATCCCCAGATCCTTTTCCCACAGTCAGTTTTCTAGTCACTCCTTACCAAGCCTGGAGATTTAAGTCTTTACTAAACTCCAAGTAAAAATTATCCACAGTCTTTTCCTCATTTACTAAGGAGGTCACATTCACACCTCAGGTGATGAGGTTGGTCAAGCAGGACCTGACTTTGCTAAACCCAGGCTGGCTGAGCCTGATCACCTGGCTGTCCTGCAAGGGCCATTAAATACTCTCAAGATGATCTGCGCCAGCAGCTTCTGCAGCACCGCGCTCAGACTGACAGGCCTGGAGTTGCCCAGACCCTTCTTCTAGGGAAGAGTCCCATTTTCAAGCCTCCACCAACCGGGACCTCCCCAGTTAGCCAGGACTGCTGGCAAAGGATGCCAAGTGGCTTCGGAGCACTTTCACCAGCTCCCTCAGAGCCCTCAGGTGGAAACATTCAGTGCCACACACAAGTCTGTCACTGACCATTCCCATTGGATTATGAAGGATGGAATTCTGCTCTCTGGTGAGGAACTTTCTCCCTCAGCAGGACTCTGTCCCCATCCCAGGAAGTAGAATCACAGCAACGGGAATCATTAGCACTCAAGGAACCTCTTGGAGGTGACCAAGGACTCATAGAATGGTTTTGCAAGGAAAGGACCTTGAAGACTCTCTCGTTTCAACCCTCTGCCACGGACAAAGACACCTTCCACTATCCCAGGTTGCTTGAAGCTCTGGCCAACCTGGCCTTGAACACTACCAGAGCTGCAGCAACCACAGCTTCTCTGGGCAGCCTGGGCCAGGGCCTTATCACCCACACAGGGAAGAATTTCTTCCCAGTATCCCATCTAACCCTACCCTCTAGCAGTGGGAAGACATTTCTCCTTGTGCCATCGCTCTCTCTTTGTGTAGAAGATCATGGAGTTCAACCCAACCTGCTCAAGCAGGGACAGCTCAACAAAGCTGCCCATGACCACGTCAACTCAAGGTTTAGTAACTTGAGGTTATTTCCACTTGTCCCATCACTTCCTAAAAGGAAGAAAAGAGCAACAACAGTCTCACAAAAAACTCTTTTCAGACAGCTGCAGAGAGGGAGAAGATCTCTCCTTTGGCTGCCTTGTCTGTATCTAAAAATCTGCAGTTCATGAAACCACTACTCAAAATCTTGTTCTCCAGATCCCTCAGCAGCTGTTCCTAGGATGTGTCACACCAGAATAGAACCATTGTGATACCAGAGTGTCAAAGCCAGAGAACAACCAAAGAGAAAGGCCAGTCTGAAAGACAGGTCTGGTGACCTGGTGGTGATGTGAGGAGGAATGACCGTGATGGAAGGGTCAGCTCCTCACACATGGTACAGCTGCAAAGCCCAGACCAGCCTGACAGGGCTGCAATGGAATGGGGCCACTTTACACAACACACCCACGAACTAAACCACACAAGAGCAATAGGGTGGCCACTCTGATGACACCTCTAAGCTACCGTTGTCTATTCTGCATTCTCTAACACGCATAAATAAAAACTGTCTACTTTAAAGGTGCCGCAAAGGTCAGATGGAAACGGACTCAAGAGCAGGACATGACACTGCTGAATTGTTGGAAGGAAAACACTCCTCACCTCGTGACTCACCAGGCTGGGCCAGCCAAGAGCTGCAGCCTGCAAAATGCCCCAAGGGCATGAGACAGGGCCCACCCACCCTGCCAGGACCGGCATAAAAGCCGGTCTAGTGCCACTCTCCCTCACACACTTCTCCTCACACCTTCTCCTCCACTGCCAACAAGGTGAGTTTCAAGCCCCTGACCCTCCTGCTCCTGCACCCCTGGCCCCTCTCTTCCAGCNCTCAGTGCCCAGGGACAGCCCATCTCTGGTGGATTTGGTGGCTTCGGCCTTGGCTACGGGCTGGGCTATGGCTACGGGCTGGGAGGCCTGGGCTGCTATGGCAGAAGGGGTTGCTACACCTGCTAAGGACCCTCAGCATCACCCCAATACCACCAGCTTGGGGGTCCAGGAACAGGTCCTGCAAGCAAAGCACCGTGGCTGATGGTTGCCCTACTTGTACTGCCAACCAGCTCCCTTCAACTTCTTTCTCCTTTCTCATAATTTTTTCCCTTTGCCTCAATAAAGTTCTGTTGCATCAAAGCCTCCTTCTGTTTTTGAATTTCAGTGGTATCACATCCTTACCCAGCTCAGTGCCAGGAATGAACAGGAGATTGGGTTAGATGGAAAAGGGGCAAAACACCTTTCTTAGACAAGATGTCACCATCAGTACCAACCAGGACCAGCAAGGGATGTAAGGGAGGTGGGGAATGACCTTCCAGAACATGACACAAGCCCATCACCTGATACAACAAAGGCTTTGAAACATCAATGCTCTCCTGCGCATGGCTCTGGCAAAGTCACTCCATGGAAGCACATATTTGACATACTCTCTTCCCAGCACGACTCTCAAACCCTCACCACAAACAGAAAAACAACATCATCCACTTGGGCAGGGACCCTGGGGAACCCTCAAGCAAGACAAGGGTTTCCAGGACCATGGACAGTTCCATTTTGGATTGCTCAGGCCAATGATTCCGCCATGCCGTCCCCCTCTCTGACTACCCTCACAACGAAAATTCTTTCCTTTGCCCACGGAATTCCATCTGTTTTCACTTCTGCCCTTGCTCTCTTTTCCTTCACGGTTGCACTGCTGAGATCAGTCAGGCTCCCTTGACTTCATTCCCTGCCATCAGGAATTTTCATACACCAATGACACCCTCCTGTCCATCCTTGTCTCCTGGGAGTCCCAGGTATCTCAACCCTCTGGGAAAGATTCTCCAGCCCTTATATTATCTTGATGGCCTTGCACTGGTTTTGTTTCAATAAGTCCACGGGGTTCTTCCCCTGGGGAGCCCAGAACTGCCCAGTCCAACTCACCTAAATTTTGAAGGATGTTGACCGATGTTGGCTCCATGGATACTATTCATTAACTACTTCCCCTGAGTCTGGACTTTACATAGGATGGCAAGGCTCTCGGCCCAGAATGTTACATATTATATAAACATATTAGTACACTTCATTGACCGTTCACACAACCTGTCCATTATGGGACAGTCGGGGATGATGCCGTAGGAGACACTGTAAAAACCCTTGGTAAAAAGTGGAGGTTAACACCAGCCATGTCTCTCTCATAATCCACAGTTAGCTGTTCTTCTCTGTAGGTAACACAGAGATCACTAATATAGGATTTTGCCCTCCAAAATTCATGCTAACTTCTCATTATCTTCTTGCCTGACCTGTTCTTGGCAGTGCTTTACAGAAGAAAAAAATTGTTCCAGCCTTGTCTGCAGGAAAAAGGTCCCTGGAAAGCCAATAGCAAAGTGAGAGGGAGTAAATGCCCTGGAAGGGGCAGGTCCTAATGCCCAGCACAGCTGCAAAGCCCAGACCAGCCTAACAGGGCTGTGATGGAATGGGGCCCCTCCTCACAACACACACAGAAACTAAACCACACAGGTGACACGGGGTGACCTCACTGATGACACCCATATTTTTCCTAGCTTTTTGTTGTTTACTCTGGTTTCTCTGACACACATCTTCCAAGCGAATCTTCCCAAATACCAACTCTCACTTTAAAGCTGCTGCCAAGGTCAGATGGACACAGACTCAAGAGCAGGACATGGAGTTGTACAATTGCAGGAAGGAAAACACTCCCCACCTCATGACTTGCAAGGCAGGGCCAGGCAAAAGTGATGTTATGATTTCTATTCAGGTACGTCTAGAAAGGAAAAAGGTTACTCGCTTTTTCTGAAAATTGAACATCTTCGGTTCCTTCAACTGCTCCTCATACATCTTGTTCTTCTTACCCTTCACCAGCTATGATGAACCAACACAAAACTTGAGGGAGCTTGGGAGGCATCCCTAAATACCTAAATGGGATAGCCTGCCTATTTCCAGTGGGAAAGGGCCGACATACAGACAGGTTTAGAAAGTTGGCAACAGGGTAGGGAGAGAGAGAATGTAATGGAAGGGGACACCCCTCACGCCCAGAAGAGCTGCAAAGCCTGGACCAGCCTGACGTGGCTGTGGGGGAACGAGGCCCCTCTTCACAAGAGACTAACAAACCACAGCACACAGGGTGACCTCACTGACAACACCCCACTGTCCAAAGATTCGGTCATGACTTCAGCCTTTCCTGAAAAACATCATCATCACCAAACTTTGGTCTCAAACTCACACATTAAAGCTGCTGCCAAGGACAGATGGACACGGACTCAAGAGTAGGACATGACACTGCAGAGTTGTGCGAAGAAAAACACTCCCCACCTCATGACTCGCCAGGCTGGGCCAGGCAAGGACTGCAGCCTAAAAAATGCCCCAAGGCCAGGGAACAAGGCAGCCCCGCCCCTCCACCACCAACATAAAAGCCGGCCCTGAGCCTCTCTCCCTCACACACTTCTCCTCACACCTTCTCCTCCTGCTCCTGCCGACAACCAGGTGAGCCTCAAGCCCCTGACCCTCCTGCTCCTGCACCCCTGGCCCCTCTCTTCCAGCACGCTCAGCCCCAGCCTCAGCAGCCCTCACACCTCCCCACAGCCCCACAACAGCCCCACACTCCCTCACCCTCTCGCATCACCACCCCTCCCACCCCCACACCCCTGTCCTGCCTCACCCCCCTCTCTTCCAGGGACCCTCCACACCACACCCATGGCCTGCTGCCGACCCTGCGGACCCACCCCGCTGGCCAACAGCTGCAACGAGCCCTGTGCCCTGCAATGCCAGGACTCCAGCGTGGTCATCAACCCTTCCCCTGTGCTGGTCACCCTGCCAGGACCCATCATGACCTCCTTCCCCCAGAACACCGCTGTGGGATCCACCTCCTCGGCTGCTGTTGGTAGCGAGCTCAGTGCCCAGGGACAGCCCATCTCTGGGGGATTTGGCTTCGGCCTTGGCTACGGGCTGGGCTATGGCTACGGGCTGGGAGGCCTGGGCTGCTACGGCAGAAGGGGCGGCTACATCTGCTAAGGGCCCTCAGCATCCTCACTGACACTACCAGCTTGGGGGTCTGGCAACAGCTCCTGCAAGAAAAGCACCTCGGCTGATGTATGCTGGACTTGCACCTCAGACCAGCTCTTTTCAACATATTTTTCTTCCTTCTTCATTCTTTTGCCTCAATAAAGTTTTCCTGCACCGAAACCTTACATGCCTTCTTTNTTCCTTCTTCATTCTTTTGCCTCAATAAAGTTTTCCTGCACCAAAACCTTAAACGCCTTCTCTTCTTTTTGAATTCTGCTTCAGATCCTCACCCAGCACTGTGCCAGAAATGAGCAGGCCAGTGGGGTAGATGAAAAAGGGCACAACACATTTCTTAGGAAGTATGTCCATAATAGTAACAAGCAGGACTGGCACGGGCAACACGGTTGAGGGGGGACCTTTGGGACTATGACCCAAGCCCTTCACTTGCTACACCAAAGGCTTTGACACACCAATGCCCTCCTGCTCATCAATGGTTCTGGTTAAATCTCTCCATGCCAGCACACACTTGACAAATTCTATTCCCAGCAGGCATCTCGAGCCCTTCCAGCAAAGAGGGGAACTACATCATCCGCTTAGGCAGGAAGTATGGAGGGCAAGTGCTTCAAAGGCCCTGCTCAAGCAGAGTCAGCAAGAGCAGCATTTCCAGCACCATGGACAGTTCAGTGTTGGATCACCCAGCATGGACACTCCACCATCTCCTCCCCTCTGTGAACACCCTCTTATTGAAAAAGTCTTTCCTTCTGTACCCAGGGAATTCCATCTGTTTTCCCTTGTGCTCTTGTCCTCCACATGTGCGCTGCTGAGAACAGCAGGGTTCCTTCACTTCATTTCCTGCCATCAGGGATTTGCACACACTGATGACACACCTGTTTATCTCTGTCTCCTGGGAGTCACAGCTTTCTCAGCCTCTCCTCTAGGAAAGATCCTCCAGCCCCTTTAGAATCTTTCTAGCCCTGAACTGGACTTGTTTCACTGAGTCCATGGACTTCTTCCAAGAATTTTCTGAAATCTATCTTGAAAACTGGTCACGCCTTTTGAAGTAAGGGTTGATTGAGACCTTGTGGTCCCTTTGTTCTCCACCAGCACCACAGGGTCATGCTCAGCAAAGCTGCTTTCCAGCCTCAGCTCACAGCATGACCCACTGCCATTCCTGCCTGGATGCAAAACTTCATGTTTCCCCCTCCTGAACTTCAGGATTCCTTTAACCCTCAGTCTCCAGCTCCCTCTGACTGGTGGCACAGCTATCCAGTGCAACAGCCACTCCATCATCTTCGAACTCTCTGAGGGGCCAACAGTCCTAGTGCCCACATCTTTTTTGAGGAGGTTGAACAGGGTTGGCCTCACGGATACAACTCTAGACCTGCTTCCCTTGAGACCTTACTCCCTCTGGACTTCATGTCACTAATCACCAACCTCTGGGCTCAGCCTCTCAGCCACTCTCAGGCCACTCACTGCTTTCTTAGGAAACACAGGCACTCTGGAAGCAGGGAATGGGAAGGAGCCTGACAGGCTTCACAAAAAAGTTGAGTTCAACCCCAGCCACAGCTCTCTCCCTATGCCCAGGCTGAGCCACTGGGACAGAGCAGACACAGAGCTCAAACACCATTTCCTCCAGGGAAATCCTCCAAGAGAAGCAGCCTCATCCCTTGGCACTTGACACAACTCAGGACCCCAAAGGCCCTGGCTCTCTTCTACCCTGCTGCTGCTCCCATTTTGGCCTCTACTCCCGTGCACAGGCGCCACTGACACTCCTGCAGTCAGTTCAGCTAGAAAACACCTTTGACTTTCAGTCCAACTCTAAACCAAGCTATGCCAAGGCCACCAATCTTAGAAATTTTCATTTGTTAAAGACCTAAATGTAAAATAGCATCAAGTCCAACTGTTCCCCACAGCATTGCCAAGGCACCACCAGGCCTGTTCCCAAATGCCGCATCTCTGTGATATCTAAATCTCTCCAGTGATGGTGACCGCACCACTGCCCTGGGCAGTCACTGCCAGAGATTGAAAATGCTTTAATGAATGAATTTTCCCTAATAGAAACTAAACCTTCTCTGCGGCAACTTGACTCTATTCCCTCTTCTCCCATGGCTGGGTAAAACGGAGACAGAACTAATGTCAAACGACTTCCGTTCAGGTAAGTCCAGAGGACAACAAGGTCAACCTTCTTTTTCCAAAAATTCAACATCCCCAGTTCCTTCAGCTGCTCCTCATGTGTCTTATTCTCCTTACCCTTCACCAGTTTTCCTTTCATTGTGTTAGTCAGTGCCCAGCACTGCGACACCACAGTGTGACCTTCCTGGGGCGAGGTAAGATGGGTGCTACGGATGAACCAACACAAGACTGTGGCAAGCACGGGAGGCCTCCCTAAATCACAGGGATCACTTTCCTGTCTCCAACAGCAAAAGCCAGGAATATAGACAGTCTTGGAGAGACAGAGCCAAGGTGGGGAAGGAGTGAATGGAATGGAAGAGTCCAGGCACTCACAGCTGAACAGAGGCAAAGCCCAGACCAGCCTGACAGACTTGGGATAGTTTGGGACCCCTCTTCACAACATACCCACAAACGCAAAAATATGAGATTCACAGGGTGACTGCACTGATGACACCCCAGCTCTCCAAAGCACTGGTCATGTCTTCAGTCCCCTTTGACACGCGCCGTCAACATCAGCCTTTGGTCTCAAATACCCACATTTTAAAGGAGTAATGACCACTATGGAAAGGGAAGTTCCTCACGCACGGCACAGCTGCAAAGCCCAGACCAGTCTGACAGGGCTGCCATGGAATGGGGCCCCTCTTCACAACACACCCACAAACTAAACCACACAAGTGCCACAAAATGACCTAACTGGTGACACCCATATTTTTTCCAGGATTTTGTTGTATATTCTGGTTTCTCTGACACACATCTTCCATACAAATCCTCCCAAATACCAACTCTCACTTTAAAGCTGCCGCTGAGGTCAGATGGACATGGACTCAAGAGAAGGACATGACTCTGCAGATCTGTGAGAAGCAAAACATTCCCCCCCAGTGACTCACCAGGCTGGGCCAGGCAAGAGCTGCTGCCCACAAAATGCCCCAGGGTCATGGGACAAGGCTGTCCCGCCCCTTCACCACCAGCATAAAAGCCGGCTCAGTGCCTCCCTCCCTCACAAGCTTCTCTTGACAGCTTCTGCTCCGGTGCTGACAACAAGGTGAGCCTCAAGCCCCTGACCCTCCTGCTCCTGCACCCCTGGCCCCTCTCTTCCAGCACGCTTGGCCCCAGCCTCAGCAGCCCTCACGCCTCCCCACAGCCCCACAACAGCCTCCACACTCCCTCACCCTCCTGCATCACTGCCCCTCCCACCCCCACATCCCTGCCCTCCCTCACTCCCCTCTTTTCCAGGGACCCTCCACACCACACCCATGGCCTGCAACGACCTCTGCCGACCCTGCGGACCCACCCCGCTGGCCAACAGCTGCAACGAGCCCTGTGCCCTGCAATGCCAGAACTCCCGCGTGGTCATCAACCCTTCCCCTGTGCTGGTCACCCTGCCAGGACCCATCATGACCTCCTTCCCCCAGAACACCGCTGTGGGATCCACCTCCTCGGCTGCTGTTGGTAGCGAACTCAGTGCCCAGGGACAGCCCATCTCTGGGGGATTTGGCTTTGGCCTTGGCTACGGGGTTGGCTATGGCTACGGGCTGGGAGGCCTGGGCTGCTATGGCAGAAGGGGCGGCTACATCTGCTAAGGGCCCTCAGCACCACCCCTGACACAGGGAACATGCTCTGGCAACAGGTCCTGCAAGCAAAGCACTTCGGCTGATGGTCAGTGTACTCACACCTCACACCCATCCCTTCCACTTGTTTCTCTTGTCTTTTCTACCTTTTGCCTCAATAAAGTTTTTTTGCATCAAAGCCTGAGACTCCTCTCCTTTTTTTTTTTTTTTTTAATTCCAATGCTCTCACACCCTCACCAGCACAGTGCCAGGAATGAACACGCCATTGGGGTGGATGGAAAAGGGACACAAAACCTTTCTTAGCAAATAGGTCACCACCAGTAATCACCAAGTCTGGCATGGGAAGCAGGGACTGGGGGAGACATCTTCCAAAATATGACACAGACCCATTCCCTGATACACCAAAGGATTTTATGCAATTCCCTCCTGAGCATAAAACTGGAAGAGGCACTCCATGCCAGCGTACACTTGACAAAACCTATTCCCAGCAGGACTCTGGAACCCTCACTGCAAACAGAGAAACAACATCATCCATTTCAAAACTCTGAAGTGCGAGTGCTTCCACCCCGCTGTTCAAGCGGAGTCGGCAATGATGCCTAAAAGAAGGCTACCTGGAACAAAGGCTGGACAGAGTTAAAGAATAAAATAGATATTCATTGAGAGGCCTTACAGGACACACCCTCGGAGTACAAAAGTCTGGCCAAGACTACACTTAAGATGGACCCCCAAGATGGACCCTGGGTCATGCGTTCTCACCCTTTTTATAAGTTTTGGCCCATTTACATATTCGGGCCAACTGTCCAACCACAGCTTCAGTCCACGCAGTTCCATCCTTTTGGACTGTCCCCTCTCAATCCATGGCTGTTTACATTCTTGGGGTCTGAAGCTGTAAATGTCCTTGGTTCTTCGGGCTGGAAACAGTGTGTTTTGTCTAGCCAGGCTAGGAAAAGAGCTGTTCGTACTATACATGAAGCCCAGAGTTACAGACACACTAACGCAGGATAAAATTTAAAAAATACGAAAGTTAAAACTAAAGGTATCAGGAAGAGCCAGATTTCCATCACAATGGACAGCTCCGTTTTGGATCTCCCAGGACGGAGACCTCTTCAACTCTCTGACCACTCTCCCAATGAAAAATTCTTTCCTTCTTTGCCCATAGAATTTCATCCATTTTCACTTGTGCCCTTTCCCTTCGTTGCTGAGAACAGCCAGGCTCCCTGGACTTCATTCCCTGCCATCAGGAATTTACAAACACTCATGACAACCCCCCGTCCAGCTTTGTCTCCTGGGAGTCCCAACTCCCACAGCCTCTCTTCTAGCAAAGATTCTCCAGCCTTCAGTATCTTGCTGGCCCTGCACTGATCTTCCTTCACAGTCCCACTGCCCACATCTTTATTGTGGATGTTGAACAGGGTTGGCCTCATGGTTATAACTCTTGACCTACATCCCTTGAGACTTTACCCCATCTATACTTTGGGCCACTAATCACCAACCTCTGAGCCCAGCCCCTCAGCCTCTCTCAGGTCACTCACCGCACTTCCAGGCAACCCAGACTTTCTTGGATGCTCTGGGAGTGTAGAATGGGAAGGAGCCTCAGAGGCTTCACAAAAAAGTTCAGTTCAACCCCAGCCACAGCTCTTTCCCTATGCCCAGGCTGAGTCACGGGGACAGAGCAGACACAGAGCTCAGCCAAGCACCATTTCCTCCAGGGAAATCTTCCAAGAGAAGTGGCCTCACCCATCAGCACTTGACGCAATTCAAGAGCCCAAAGGCCTGGCTCAGCTATCCCCTGCTGCTGTTCCCATTTGGCCTCTGCTCCCTTGAGCAGGTGCCATCGACACTCCTGGAGTCAGTTCAGATGGAAAAGACTCTTGACATTCAGTCCAACTGTAAACCAAGCTATGCCAAGGCCACCAGTCTTAGAAACGTTTCATTCATAGAAAACCTAAACGTAAAATATCAAGTCCAACCGTTCACCATCACTCCCAAGACAACCATGAAACATATCCCCAAAGGCCACATCTCCACGACTTCTAAATTCCTCCAGCAATGGCGACTGCAACCATCAAGAGGGCTTGACAACTCTTCTCGTGAAGCAATTTTCCGTGATACCAAACTCAACATTCCCTGGGGTAACTTGATGCCATTCCCTCTTCTCCTATGGCTGGGTAAAAGGGAGACAAGACCAATGCCAAACCATTGCCTCTCAGGTACCTCAGGAGAGCAGAAGGCCAACCTTCTTTTTCTGAAAACAGAAAATCCCCAGTTCCTTCAGCTTCTCCTCACCTGTCTTGCCCTCCTTTTCCTTCACCAGTTTTCTTTTCCTAGTGTTGCTCAGTGCCCAGCACCGGGACCCCACAGTGTGACCTTTCTCGGACCAGGTAAGACGAGCACTATGGATGAACCAACACAAGACTGTGGGGAGCATGGGATGCCTCCCTAAATCACAGGGATTTCTTTCCCATGTCCAACAAGAAAGGAAAGGCATACAGACAGTCTTGGAGAGATGGAGCCAAGGTAGGGGAGAGAGAACATGATGAAAGGGTCCTGATCTGTCAGCCTGAGTACACCTGCAAATCCCAGACCATCCTGACATAGCTGGGAAGGAATGGGGCCGCTCTTCACAACACACCTAAAAATCAGAGCACACCAGTGCCATGGGGTGACCTCACGGATGACACTCCATCTCTCCAAAGCTTTGGTGATGACTTCAGCCTTTCCTGAAAAACATCATCATCACAAAACACTGGTCTCTAATACTTGCATTTAAAAGCTTCCGCCAAGGTCAGATGGACACGGACTCAAGAGTAGGACATGACACTGCAGAGTTGTGGGAAGCAAAACATTCCCCATCTCATGACTTCCCACTCTGGGCCAGCCATGAACTGCGGCCTGCAAAATGCCCCAAGGCCATGGGACAAGGTTGTCCCACCCCTCCACGACCAGCATAAAAGCCGGCNTTGGCTACGGGCTGGGCTATGGCTACGGGCTGGGAGGCCTGGGCTGCTACGGCAGAAGGGGCGGCTACATCTGCTAAGGGTCCTCAGCATCATCCCTGACACCACCAGCTCGGGGCTCTGGCAACAGCTCCTGCAAGAAAAGCACCTGGGCTGATGGTCTCCTTACTCGCACCTCAAACTGGAGCCCTTCAATTTCTTTCCCCTGCCTTTTAATTCTTTTGCCTCAATAAAGTTTTCCTGCATCAAACCTTATGTGTCTTCTCTTCGTTTTGAATTCCAATGGTCTCACAATCTCACTCAGAACAGTGCCGGGGGTGAATGGCAAATGGGCACAGCATGTTTCTGAAGAAGCATGCCCCCACCAGTAACAACCAAGACTGGCACAGGAAGCAGGGTTGGAGGATCACCTTCCAGAACATGACAAAAACACAACACCTGCCACACCAAAGGCTTTGACACATCATTGCTCTCCTGCTCATTGCTCTGGGAAAGTCTCCCCATGCCAGCATACCCTTGACAATCTCTCCTCTCAGCAGGACTCTCAAACCATCCAAACAGTCACAGAATCATCAACTTTGAGAGCAACTCAGGAATGCAAGTGCTTCTATCCCCTCTGCTCAAGTAAGACTACCCAGAGAAGGCTTTCCAGAACCGTGGACAGTTCAGGTTTTGATCTCCCAGGACCAGGAGACTCCCGCACCTCCTCCAGTCTGTGACCACCCTCACACTAAAAAAGGCTTGTCTGCTCTGACCATGGAAATCCATCTGTTTTCACCTGTGCCGCTGCCATCTTTTCCTTCACATTTGCAGCACTGAGAACAGATGTGATCCCTCGGCTCCATTCCCTGCCATCAGGGATTTGAACACACTGGTAACACCTCCCCATCCAGCCTTGTCTCCTGAGAGTCCAAGCTCCCTCAGTCTGCTACGAAAGATCCTCCAACCCTTTAAGTCTCTTGGTAGCCCTGAACCGGCCTTGTTTCACTAAGTCTGTGGGCTTCTTCCCCTGGGGAGCCCAGAACTGCCCACACCGACTCGCATCATTGTTGAGGATGTTGAACAGTGCTGGCCCCATGCATACGACTCTTGAGCTACTTCATTTAAGATTTGACTCCAGCTTGACTTTGGATCACAAGACTCTGGGTCACGTTGTTTAAATATTATATCAAGCTAGTAGTCCAACTCACTGACTTTTTACACCACCTGTACATCCTTGCATAGTCTGGGATGACGCAGTAGGAGACAGTGTCAAAGACACTGCTAAGAGGTGGATGTAAACACCAGCCATGGCTCCCTCATCATCCACGGGAAGATTCTTTTCTCTGTAGGGAACACAGGGGTCACTAAGACATGATTCTGCCCTCCAAAATCAACTCTGACTGCTCCTCACACCTTGTACGACCTGCACATGGAAATGTTTTGTAAGGGAAAAAATTGTCCCATCCTTGTCTGCTGGAACAAGGTACCTGGAAAGCCATGGGCAAAGTGGCAGGGAATAAATGCACTGGAAGGGGCAGCTCCTAATGCCTGGCACAGCCACAAAGCCCAGGCCAGCCTGACAGGGCTCTAAAGTAATGGGGTCCCTCTCTAAAATGCAACCACAAACCAAAGTACACCAGTCCCATGGGTTGACTTCACTGATGACATCCCAGTTTTCCTAGGCCTTTGTGGTTTATTCTGGTTTCTCTGACACACATCTTCCATGCAAATCCTCCCAAATACCAACTGTCACTTAAAAGCTGCTGCCGAAGTCAGTTGGAGACGGTCTCAAGAGCAGGACATGAAAGGGGAGAGTTGCAGGAAGGAAAACACTCCCCATGTCATGATTTGCCAGGCGGGGCCAGGAAAAGCTGATGTTACAATTTCCATTCAGGTACCTTGAAAGCGTAAAAAGGTCAACTTCTCTGAAAACTGAATGTCCCCAGTTCCTTCAGCTCCTCCTCACATATCTTGTTCCACTTATCCTTCACCAGTTTTCCTTCCCATGTGTAACTTACAGCCCAGCACCAGGACCCCACAGTGTGACCTTACTGGGGCCAGCTGAGATGAGCGCTAGGGATGAATAAAACACAAGACATCGGAGAGCATGACAGGTGTCCCTAATTCCCAGGGATTGCTTTCCCATCTCCAGCAGGAAAGGCCTGGCATATAAACCGGTTTAGAAAGTTGGCAACTGAGTGGGGAGGGAGACAACGTGATGGAAGAGGACACCCCTCACCCCCAGAACAGCTCCAAAGCCCAGGTGAGCCTGACATCACTATGGGGGAATGAGGACCCTCTCTCAAAGGCTCCCACACACCTGAGCACACCACTGCCATGGGGTGACCTCACTGATGACATCCCACTGTGCAAAGCTCTGGTCATGTCTACAGCCACTCGTGACAAACATCATCATCAACAGCCTTTGGTCTCTAATGCTCACATTTCAAAGCTGCCATCAAGGTCAGATGGACAAGGCCTGAAAAGTAGGACACGACACTGCAGAGTTGCGGGNTCACCCTGCCAGGACCCATCATGACCTCCTTCCCCCAGAACACCGCTGTCGGATCCACCTCCTCCGCTGCTGTTGGCAGCGAACTCAGTGCCCAGGGACAGCCCATCTCTGGGGGATTTGGCTTCGGCCTTGGCTACGGGCTGGGCTATGGCTACGGGCTGGGAGGCCTGGGCTGCTACGGCAGAAGGGGCGGCTGCATCTGCTAAGGGCCCTCAGCATCATCCCTGACACCACCAGCTCAGGGCTCTGGCAACAGGTCCTGCAAGCAAAGCACCTCGGCTGATGGACACCCTACTTGCACCACTCACCAGATCCCTTCAACTTCTTTCTCATCATTCTTTAGTCTCAATAAAGTATTCCTGCATCGAAGCCTGAAATGTCTCTTCGTTTTGAATTCCAGTGGTTTCAGATCCTCATGCAGCTCAGTGCCTGAACTCAAAAGGGCATTGGGGTGAATGGAATGGGAGCAAAGATAATTTCTTAGCAAATATGTCCCTGTTGCTAGGGAGGTCCGGCGCTGATCAGCACCGGTACGCTGCGACCTTCCTAGAGAGAGCGTCCTGCGGGGAACAGCTCTTCCAGGGGCACTGGCAGGCCTCCCTGGGTGACAGGTGATTTCAGCAAGTGTAGTAATTTCTCAGCTACAAGTGATTCCAAATCTTGTGGTTCAGCTCTTTGTGAAATCACCCAAGGCAGACTCGGGGACAGAGAGACAGGAGCCTCGTATGGCAGTTCCACAGAGGTAGCCTTTATTGTCCAGCCACCCTGCGCAGGGGAGGCCAGGGACGAGAACTCTCTGTCCTCAGGGGTATAAGCAGGGGTTTATATGCGAACAGCAGGAGGTGGGGTGGAAACCAAATAGTAAACGGGGTACAGGCTATTACCATGAAGAAACAAGGCCTGTTGGGAAGTCACCATGACCCTGAGGAAGGCTGCTTATCTCTGACTTCTCCAGGGGAGTGCAAAAGGCTCCTGCCTTGAGGGCTCACAGCCCTCCACAACTCCTCCTTCTTTGTTTACTAAGAACGCCTCCCCAATGGCCTTTTTAGAGTAGCATAAAAAACATGACAACATAAGCAATACAACAAGAATTACAATGAAAATTCACAAAAAACCCATAACTAAAGAAAGGGTCAACCCTTGGAGTCCCCACTGCCCAAGAAAGTAGTTGAAACCAACTGTGATTTTTAATTCGGTCTTGATTTGGTGGACTTGATCTTTTAGCAGCTGGATGTTCTTTGAGATGGAGTCACTACATGGTGTTAAATCAAAACAGCACATGCCTTCAAAATCTTGACAGCCATGTCCATGGGCTAGGAGCAGGAAGTCAATATGTCCCCACTAGTAACAACCAAGGCTGACACAGGAAACACAGGAGAGGGGGACCTTCCAGAACACAGGTAACACAAGACCATCTCCTGATCTACCAAAGGCTTTCACACAATAATTCTCTCCTGGGCACTGCTCCACCAAAGTCACTCTATGCCAGCACACACTTGAAAAATTCTCTTCCCAGCAGGATTCTTGAATCCTCCCAGCAAACACAGGAACAAGAGCATCCACTTGGGTAGCAACTCAGGAGTGCAAGTGCTTCCATCCCCTCTGCTCAAGCAGGCGCAGGAAAAGCAGGATTTCCAGGACTATGGCCAGTTCACTTTTGGAGCCCCCAGGAGAGGGAACTCATTGTCTCCTGCACTCTGTGACCACCCACACCCACAGAAAAATTCTTGCCTCTTTTGCCCATGAAATTCCATCTGTTTTCTCTCATGTACAAGCCCAATTTTCCTTCATGTGTGCAGTGCTAAGGCCAGCTGGGCTCCCACAGAGCGGTGACACTCCCCCTGCCCATTATTGTCTCCTGAGAGTCCCAGTTCTCTCACTCTCTCCTCTAGGAAAGATTCTCCAGCCCTTCCAGTATCTGGTGAAAGGGCAGCACTCAACCGGTCTTTGTTCACTACTCCCTTGTGCTTCTTCACCTGTGGAGGCCAGAACTGTCCACACCACCCCACATGGGATCCCACCAGTGCTCTGAAGAGAGGAAGGGCCACCTCTCACGATTTCAAGGCAAGGTGCCTCAGCCACTCCATCACCTGCCAGCTTGCTGAGGGGGCAACTCTCCCACTGCCCATGTGGAATGGAACAATCCAGGCGTTCACACCTGGCACAGATGCAAAGCCCAGAGCAGCCTGACAGACCTGGGATAGTTTGGGGCTCCTCTTCACAACACACCCACAAACTCAAAAACACGAGTTCCCTGGGATGACCTCACTGATGAAATTCCACCTGTCCAAAGTATTGGTCACGTCTTCTGTCTCCTTTGACACACGCCATCAACACCAGACTTTGGCTTCAAATACTTGCACTTAAAAGCACGAATGACTGCGATGGATTTGACAGATCCTCATGCACGGCACAGCTGCAAAGGCCAGACCAGCCTGACTGGGCTGCCATGGAATGGGGCCCCTCTTCACAGCACTCCCACAAACTAAACCACACAAATGCCACGGCTTGACCTCACCGATGACACCCATATTTTTCCTCGGCTTCTGTTGTATATTCTGGTTTCTCTGACACACAGCTTCCATGCAAATCCTCCCAAACGCCAACTCCTGCTTTAAAGCTGCCACCAAGTTCAGATGGACATGGCCTCAAGAACAGGACA
>VZTG01005560.1:3325-66328 GCA_013397845.1 Melanocharis versteri | reverse complement strand
GGCTGTGATCCACCGCAACAGTTCTGCATGTTTGTGACATTCAAATGCAGAGCTGGCTGAAATGACAATTATGTCCCCTGCAAAAGAAATGCCTGTCTGTGGTGAGAATTCCCATAAGAAAAATCAAGCCACTTCCTGATGTTTAAATTCCTCACAGAAGACCCAAGAGAAAAAAAATAAAACAATAGAACAAGAAAATTTATGATTGGTGATTTACATTAACCTCATTTTTGAATCACTAGGGCATGATCCTTCTCTGCTGAGCCCCACTTGAGCATGGGGCAGCCTTTAAGCCACCCCTTCTAAGTCATGTATCCCTGACCTAGCTGTGCAGCACATCAGCAAACACAGTGTCCCGATTTACTGAGTGATTCAGGGGTTAAGTATCATGGGGCAATGTAGTCTTCATTTAGACACAGCTTTCAAGCATTATTAGTAATCTCAAAAATATTATGTTGATTATTTCTACATCTCCCTGACCTTGAGCCATGGCTTTATTTTTCAGCTGCCTTCCCCCTTGCTACTGCTCTATTTCCTTCCCAAGTTTTCAACTAAATCCAAGTCATTGACGTAATTCAGGCATTTTGAGAGCAAAACAACACTCACCCTTGATCCTGATCCAGAAGTCTTTAAAAACCATACTGAGGTCAAGTCATTAGGATTTCTCAGCTGGCCAGAGAACCACATGGAAGGAATTCCCAGGTGCTGAAGAGCTCCAAGGTACTGTTTCTTAGACCACAACAGCTTCTGTTGTACTTCACTGAGGGCCTCAGCAGCTGCCAACACTTGTTGCTAAAGAAGCTTTCTCAGTTTAGCAGACAGAAGTTGGATTTCACCTGTGTAGCACTTGTATACATGAGCAAAAATAAGATATTAAATGCCTCTCACTTCAAAAAATGATGTATGAACCAGTGTTAAAGATTTAAGCTCTCCATTTCCAGACAATTCTTTTCCTTACTTCATCTCGAGTAAAAGTAAAACTACCCTCAGAGACTCCCCATTTGACAATGCTGAGAGATTATCAGCAATAAAGCCATAATCTAAACGCATGCCAGAGTCTAGGTTCAAATATTACTGGTCTCTACTTGTGTCTTCTAGTCTTGAATTTTCAATATCTGCCTTTAGAAAGCTATATCTCTGGTGTCATTATTAACAATACTCTACTTTGAACCTTACTTGCTGTTAAGGAAAGAAGGCTGGAGGTTTCTGCCAGGTAAAACACCAGAGAGCAAGAAAAGCAGCAAGCAGTCTCATATCTCCATTATTACTTGCAAATTATCTAAACCTGCAACATTTTCTGTTTTAATAATCTTTGACAATCTTTGCTTCATTACCTCTAGTAATCAAATACAAAAACAGCAGAAATATTAACCTTAAAAACTGCATGAAGTGCAAAGCTGGGCTTATATTTTGGCAATGTAACTGCACTTTACCCAGTGCAGTTAAATAAGTTATGTGATTTCCATCTGCTTTATGTGACTGGCATGCTGGACAGATGTTGGAACAGATCTTTTCTGCATCTGGTAAATGGATTCCCTGCTTCACCCAGTTACGAACCAAGATCATCACCAAGATGCTGGTACTACTTCGGCAAAAATGGAGGGCTGACAGTAGGTGGGCTGAGCTACTCTCAGATGATCTTGAGATCAGCAATGACATTTCAGAATTTCATATTTTAGGAAATTGAGCCAAAGAATAATGCTCTTATTTGCAATCCCATGGGACTGTTTCTCTTATGTATGTCTTAGGAACATCTTCCAGTTGCTTTTGCTGAGGCTTAAACTAGCCAACTCACACACACTGAGCATGCTGTTAGCTGGCCAAGTTACAGCACATGGGCTGCTTGCCAGAACTCATTCAGAATAAAGCGCTCAGTAAGTGCAGCTTCAGACATATCTATCTGCATCCCAGTGTGACTTGTCAACTGGATTGCACTACCACAATGGGCTAAGAGACTGGAAAAAAAATTGTCTGGGGATAAAACAGGCACCCAGTCCAGCTGCCAGGGAGCTAAAGGCACCTGGACCATGGCAGCCTATGCTCTGCCATGAAGCCCTCTTTGCACTAGACCTCCCCTCTCCCTGCCAAGTGATTTACCCAGTTATTCTCCAGAAAATGCCACAGCCCTGGGGAGAGCTGCAGGCTCACAGAAATCTGCAGTGGCCAAGCCATTGCTGCGGTAACATCCAAGCTTCCCGTTACATGTTTGTGGTGCAAAAGCATTCAGTTCCCCATAGGTCGTGGTTGGGCTGGAGGAAGTGAGAAGGGACACACAGCTTGTGGGGGAAGCAGCCAGAGCTCAGCCTGCCCTACCTCTGACACAGCAGCATCTCCCTCCATCAATCCTCTGACTCTCCTTTCCAACAGCTCCATTCATTACTTGCTTGCTCGGGCCAGAGAGTGCAGCCCTGTGTCATGTGTGGGAATCCAGTCCCTACCCAGCCTCAACCCAGATAGTGCTGAAAGGACAAAGTTTTTGTCACAATAACTTTCACCTGAGATTACACTCTTACTTAAAAACAGGTTCCTTGCCTGTTGGTTTTAATGTGATATTAATTGTTAGAGTGGTACAGGCTCACATCACACTTGTAACTGCTACCAAACAATGAAAAGGTTTTATTTCCTACTGCTGAAACTGGGAAAATATGGAAGTTGGAAGTGCCCAGACAACTCCCTCATCTCTGTGCGCACCTATTTCAAAAATGTAAAGAAGCATGGCTGCACTGTCACCTTTTTCCAGTAAATAAGGACCAGGTCTTTACCAGCTGATGTCACCAATCCTTTGGTGATCAGTGACATAAAGTCTGGTACACTTGTACTGCAGTGATTCCCTGGAGATGGGTCCAAGTCACATAGGGCTTCACTCTGGAGTGAATCAGCTCCCTAAGGGTCACAAAGACTACATTTGCAGTAGATGTTTTTTTCTCCTTAGCTTTGTATTCAATATTCTATTCTCCTGCTGCTGCTAGGGCAGCTTGTTATGAACACAAACCAAAGGGAAGGTCCTTACAGAGCCATTGATCTGCTCATGTATATTCCAGATCTCAGAGCCATTTGCTCTTCCTCCTGCTCTCCAGTGCCTCTTACCACCGTATCTTACCCCATGAAGCTCAGTTGCAGCATCATTGCCATGCTCTAAAGGAGGTGTTATTAAACACCTACCCACCTCTCCCTGAATTTCCCTGCTGCATCTCAAGAGGCAAGATGTGTATTCATCAGGTACTGACTGACATCAGGTACTTCAGATCTGCTTTTTCACAGCCCTACTAGTGTCTCACTCAGGTAGCTGAGGTGGTGGGAACAGCAGTGACTGCTAAATCTGAGCTGGGTGGCAGCAGAGGTGTCTGCTGCACAACCAGAGAGGTCTCATGTCCCAGGCAGAGAGCTTCTCCTGCAACTCCAGAGTGGGATGTTGCATTCCACAGCGAGAGGATTGCGGATCACAGTGTCCCCAGTATCTCCCGTGGTCTCACTCTACTCAGGTTACTGATCACCGCTTTGCCTTTCGAGACGTCTGATTTTCCACACGCGTCACTGCAGCTCATTTCATGTTCCAGACCTAAACTCTAGAAGCTGCAACTGGCACCAGCCTAGCCCTGCATCTGGCCTTCATTCCTCATCTGAAAAACACAGATGCTCCACTCAGCCCACAGAAGCCCAGACATCAAAAAAAATGGGAGCTATTATTGGCCTTCAGCAGATTGCCTCCTTATTGCCCTCCGAGTGTCATCCATGGAAATGGATTACACCAGTCTGCTTCCCTGAGGAGTCATGGAGCCTCTCTCAAGCGTTTTGTTGGCCAAGCCCATCTGCCAGCAGATAGCACCAAGCCATCTCTCAGCAAGTGCAGCTCTGGAAAGCTTGTTTACAAGCATTTTAGTCTAAAAGTTTGACAAGAAGGACAAATCTTAGTTAAAAAGATACTCAGTTATTTGTCTGAAATTCATTCTCAAGCTACAGACAGCAAACCCATTTCAAGAAGCACAATAAGCTACAAGGGTTCAGGAGGAAAGAAGGGATGGTGGAGTTTTTTAAACCATAAAAAAAGCCAAGCACGAACAATGGGAATTTCTTGGGTAATGCTCCATCATGCCAATGAAAAAACAGTATTTGATTTGGAGGAAGTAAAAGGCAATGACTTTCTTTCCTAGTAGCCTTTACTTCCCAAGCAAACAGAAATAAGAGTAGAATAAGAAAAAACCCCACTGACCTAAGGACAGTTCCGGCACTCAGCAACTTGCTGGGCATTGAAGCTGTGCTGACAGAGTGATGAGTCCCAGGGGTGGTTAAAAGAGTAAGGCCATGAGAAAGAACACCAGGCTTTTGGAGAGCAGTAGGAGAATCTTCACAAGACATGAGGAAAAAACAGCATATAAATAGTAGCTATCATTAGTAGATGCATACAGACTGAAAGGGAATGCAAGGCACTGATCATCATACCATGAATGTTCTTTTAAGACATGATCAGAACATATCTAATATATCTCAGTTTTTATAAAGGTTTATGCATACTAGGGTTGCACTGAACACGAGATGTCTATCCACACAGGAAATATTTTGTTCTTAGCATCTACATGTCTCACCATCAAGAAAATGCACCTCACCAAATAAGTGTGGGTATTTACTTCTTATTGGTCTATTCAGCAGCAGAACACCATCAGCACACCACCAGGATGCACTGGAAATGATACAGTGCTCTGTGTTGGAAGAAAACCAGATCTAAACCAAAAAACTTCTTAGGTTTTCATGATAATTAGGTGCCTGTAACACCTTCTGCCTCCCTGGGAGGGAAGGAAAGAAGTAATTATCAGCCATCCAAACTCCCTGCTACACAAAGAGGGCTCCCACGCTCCTGTCAGCTGTGACAACAGCTATGGGCAGCACCTGTCCTACCCCTCTGCCAAACAGCAGCTGAATGAGGCTGCTTTCACCACTCTGCCTGTGCTGGCATGGGCCACCCTCCTGCACAACACAAACTGCCAGGCTCAAACCAAGGAGCTCATTCTCAGCAATCTCTAGAGCACTTTGGAGAGACAGGACTGATGAGTACCAGTCTCAACACTCACATCTGCAATCTGTAGAGATCAGCTTGTGGGATCACATCTGGCCAAAGCCCATCTGCCAGCAGAGAGCACCAAGCCAGCTCTCAGCAAGTGCAGCACAGCAGCTTTGAGAGCAAGCTGGGAGCTGGGATTGCTGTCCTGCCCCCATGGGCAACAGCTCTGCTCTCTCAAGACATGGATGGGTGATCCTGCCTCAAGAAACAGCAAAAACAGAACACAGAGCTTCGTTCTGTGCTCATAGATTTCAGTAATCATGTTTCAGTCAACTTCAACAAGGGCAGAATAGATTTTTCTTAGATTTTTTTCTTCCGCTTAAAAATAGGTGACATCAATTTGACTTGTCATTTTAATTAGTATTTGCATTATGTTCTGTTCTAAAGAAGTGTTTCTGTTTTGACAAACAAGGGACAAAAAACCTGATACATAACCGAAGCCTAGAATTTAGGATGTCAACATGAAAGGCAAAACTAATTAAGATGCTTCACAGGCGATCCCAGCACTTTCCACAAACACCAGTGACATGATGTTTTAGACAGGCATTATTTATATTTGTATACATACAAACATATCCAAATAGTCAGGGATTCACAAAATTAAAAATGACATCAATTAGTCCTAGGAATGGAACACAGAAGAGGACTTGTAGCTAGTTCAAGCCTAATGAAACTGGATATTGCTGCAAGACCACATCAAGAATCAATCCCTATTTCAAATAATAGAGTGTAGCGACTCAAGACACAGATGTGAAAGAAGTGTTAGCAGCAGCAGCAGCTAATGAATGGAAAATTGACAAAAAAGTGCAGATTGTCCAGAGTGCACTGCTGTAGTCAGTCAGTATTGCTTACAGATATACCCCCAGGGACACCAGCAGAAAAAAGCATAATTTTTAAATAAGTTATTTGACTTATTAGACACTTCAATTGACTCTGAAGCAGACTGACAGAAGAAATCTTTTCCTTTTTTGAAGCATCTAACTTAACCAAACGTAAAGGTGTGGATGTTGCAGATAGAGCAAACTCGTACACACATTTCAATGATTCTGCTTAATGTTTAGTGCCATTTCTGATGCTGCAGAGTGTTAGAAGCATGACTGATGTAGAGCATTGAGAAGCATCGCTGAAAGTCAGTCAAAGCACCCTAGACGGTTCTTGTCTAACCCTTTGAGGAGCCTTCAGCTCTTACAGCAGGAAGAGGCTATAAAAGATAGGAGCCATCTTCAGTGCTAGAGCAATATTCAAGTATGAATTGCTTTTCCACTTGCCATAAATGGTTTAGATGCCACTGATGCTTATAAAACCAAGTAAAATGTGCACAGGACAGGTCTGCACAACAGAAACAGCAGAAACATTTCCAGCTGTGGGTATTCACCTTTGTGCCCTCACCTGTTCCCAAAGGCAGGAAAAGACACTGCTCCAAGCAAGGCTTCCCATAGCACAGAGAGGCAGAGCACAAGACCTTCATTTCTCCGGTTTTGTACTTCTGGCAATACCTGACCCAGAAACAGAACCTGCCAGCATTAACCAAGGCATGAGTAAGGACAGACATAGTAACTTTATTGAAATACAGCAGCAAGATAACTACATGGAAGAAGGGGAAAAGCTAGATAAGATAAAGAACAGTGCAAAAACCCCTGAACATTGACATATGCAGGCAAGTTTCACTGGGAACTAAGAGAGTCACTAGAACAGCCTTCTAGGAGCTGGAAAGGGTTAAGGTTGCCTTTCTGATTTTAGGAGAGTTTTGTTCTGCCTATGATAGTTTGTGTGACATAGCTGGCTGCAGTTGTGAGTGGTGGGGATGCAGGCAGGTGGGGATGCACCCATGACCAGGGTGACCTCTTGTACATTCCTTTTGCCAACATCAACTGCTTGCCTGAAGTGTGCTTGAATTTGAGCAAGAGTATTGGGGAACCCTTGGTGGTAGGAAGGGGTGGGGTGAACAGAGAGGGAAAGGGAGGAGAAGGCATGAATACTTTTAAGACAATACCTCAGTTTTGCAGGACAACAACTATTTACTTGTTCTACAGGCAAGTTACAAGACTCTTGGGAATCAAGCTTTGTACTGAAGTAGCAATTGGCCTCTGATTACAGCAGTGTGAACTCTGCTGCTCTAATAAAACTTCAAAATCAAAGCTGAACCATGCCGCAAAGGGAAGATTTCAGAAAGAAGATTTGTTTTGTCTTTTGAATGGCTGTGACCTGATCATAATCAGCTTAGCCAAAAAGATAATGGGTGGGTTTTTCCCCTAATATAAGAGGGAGAAGAGTGCAAACAAGAAAGGTAACTCAAAAAAGGGACATACTTGCATTAATAGAAACGCTGGAGTGTTTCAGTGGAAGAGACCAAATGTTTTGGCTCATCTCCCTCTTGTGTCACTGTCCTGGTTTAGGGCAAATTTACGGAGGAAAACCTCCAGCAAACAAAGTCGAGCAGCCCCTTCCCCTTCCCCACAGGTCCAGGAGACAAAAAATCTCCTCCGAGAGGAGTGGGAAAAAAAGAGCCTGTTTATTCAACAAGCAAAACACCACAAACACGAAGAAATGAACAATATTAAATAGGGGAACCTCTCATTGTTCTGGAGAGAGGGCAAATTCAGAAAAAGAGTTCTTTTCGTGGGTGTATCTCGGCTCGCTCAGTCTCTCAGCAGTCCCTCCTGGGCTGGAAAAACACAGCCTCCTGGGCCGGCTGGGCCTCAGCGGTGAGCTCCCGGCGTTTCTCCTGGGTTCTCGGTCCAGAGCAAAGCTGATCAGTCCAAGGAAAGAAAACTACAGTCCAGGGATCTCCTCTGCCTCAGCTAGCTAGGAAAACTAACTAAAAGCAAAAGAAAACTCTCTCCCGCTGTCCGTGGCGCAGCACGCACACCGAGCACGCGAAGCAGCCGGCGCTTCCAGGCGGTGCAAACGAGGCTCCTGCACACACAAAGTGCGCGCCGTGTCCTCTCCCCTTCGCCCTCGGAGCCAGCCTGAAAGGCGCAGAGCTCAATATCTGGCAGTACGACAGAACAGACGATTGGGGATACAGGGCCATTCAGCCACCCCAGGACAGTCACAGGCTCTCCCCTCAACATGTCACTGTGGTAGGACCAGGGCTTGCCAGAAGGAAGACATGCTCATTGCAGGGATAAAACACCAAAACAAGTCCTGCAGTGAAAGCTCCATGAACCTTGTCCCTGTAGAAATCACCAGGTTTTATTCCCCCTGGGTTTTTTGAAATGTTCTTTCCCTTTATCTAAATTTGATTATGGTGCTCACCCACAGAAGTATTCCGGCTACTCCAGGTATTTAAATCTCTCCTCACAGTAGGTATCCAAGATGGGTCCGAGCATCTTTGTACATGGGCTGAGCAACAATCTTCAGATGGGAACAAATGTGACAACCTGCGACTCTCCAAGGTTAGAGCCCAAACATGAACAAGGCAAGTCTGAGTAAGACTGCTAGGCTCTGTGACCTGTATTTCAGTGAAGCTTCCCTCTGGACACCTACATAATTTGTAGTTGCGTGCACAAAATCCTCAAAACTGAGGTGCTGAGTTGACATCATCCAGGATGGGACTTGCTCCAGCATCCCAACAAGTTAACAGCAAGACTTCCCATCATCTCTCAAGAGCTCCATGTCCCATGCCATAGCCACAAGAGGGATTTGCACCAGGATGAGGATCAAGGACAGCATGGCCCTGTCATCTTGTTTTAAAGCTCCAGCTGAGCAGAACAACTTCACATGAATTAAGTCCATGCATCAGTCTATTGATCTGTTTCCAGAGTTAAAGTCTTTCCCTAAATACAATACAAAATAAAGGAGGCTTAAAAATCTCACCATGCTCACATAAATGCCTCTTCTTAACCATGAAATATTGATGTTAATATAGAACATGCATAACTGAGCTTCTGATTTCTCTGAAAAGTCTACCAAATGTTACAGGACATATATTTGGATAGTAGAGGAAATAACAAATGGTTTCATCTCTTAACCCTATCTCATAGGCAGCCTTAAGTACACCAAAATACAGTAATTGCTATAATGGCAGTTTGCCCAAGTTAAGTCTTAATAATGTTATAATAAAATGAGCTTTTTTGGCTCTTCTTTTTAAGATTAATTCACTTTAAAAAGTAATCAATAAATGCATTTTTTCACTTCATCACTGCAAATACCCACTTGGTATTTTTTAGCTTTTCCTGCACTCAGCTTTGCTGGAGTCCTACAACAGTGAGCCACCTGGTCACGGATGCTCGAGGCATCCCCTCAATCCGGAAGTGGCCAGCTAATGGGACAGATCTGGAAACAAGGAAAGACAGAGGCAGTAATCCTGCTATATTTCAGTCTTTTCTTCAGATTCCTTAGTCCCCATTTCCTATCACTAGTCTCCCAGGCACTTTTTATTCCAACAAGAAAATACTCTAAAATAAACATCAGGTGAGGGCTGACCAGGGCTTGGCTAGCTACCAAAGCCTCTTCCACAGACCTTCCCAAGCACTGCTGTGCACTGCAAAGGTCTCTGTCGCAGAATTGCATCCCACAGGCCAAGCCAGTAGTGATGGTGCTACCAGCACAAGTAACTGCAGAGCTCTGGTCTGACTGAGCACATAAATCCCATGTCCAGGGAGTCCTCAGAGCAATCACTGTGTACCATTCTCTTTGCAGACTTTACTGGTATTACCTTTCCCTTTTGACTCATACCCTCTACATTGTTAACAGAATAGGGAGCCTAAAACACAATACTTTCATTTCACTTGATTTAACCAGTTTGTTCTTAGAAATAAGTCAAATGAAGAAGTGATTGCATTTCCCTTTACAAAAAAGAAATACACCATAGCAATTATTGTTTACTGACATAATAATATTCTGATATCTCACCTAGAGCCAAAGGCAGTGCAGTGGGAGCCAGGCAGGTGCTCAAAGATCCCCATTGCCCAGCCTAGTCCAGTGCTGAAGTGGTCTCTTAATTCAGGCTCATATTTCTTGGGATTCCTGCCAAACTCTACATATCATTTTAGGGCTGTATTTGAGCCCTGAAGTCACCCATGCCCCAGTGACAGGGCAGGAAACAGATATCTAAGGCACTGGCAAAGAGTCAAGATGTCACTGCACAAGCTGCTTGCCTGAAGCTGGCCCAGGGATGAGCACTCAGGTGGAATTTCACACAGCCAACCACAGTCCTAAAATCAGTTAAATTATTTAGAAAAGGATGGTTACAAAAGCTCTAGATATCTTTCTGAATATTGAAATCCAGCAGATAATATAACTGAAGATCTAATTTCACAGCAGCTGTGAAATTGTCTGCAAAACATTTACCCCTCATGCGTCTCATCCCACCTACATAAAATCTAGCCCAAGTGACTTAGAAGAAGTAGAAACTCAGTCTAGCTGACAAACCGAAGCAGTGGATGCAATTTTACAGCTAATTGTGACAAGTTCTGTTTGGGCCAGCACTGTTCATTATCTTTCTCAATTATCTGGATGAGGGGATCAAGAGCACACTCGGTCAGTTTGCATATGACACCAAGTTGGCTGGGAGGGCAGGAAGGCTCTGTAGAGGCATCTGGACAGGCTGGATTGATGGGCCAAGGCCAATTGTGCAAGGCTCAACAAGGCAAAGGGTTGGATCCTGCAAACACAACAACCCCCCTTCAGTGCTCCAGGGTGGGGGCAGAGGGGCTGGAAGATGCCTGGAGGGAAAGGACCTGGGGGTGCTGGTAGAGAGCAGCTGAACAGGAGCCAGATGTGCACAGGTGGCCAAGAAGGCCAATGGCACCTGGCCTGTACTAGCAATAGCATGGCAGCAGGACCAGGGCAGTGACCATCCCTCCGTGCTGGGCACTGGTCAGGCCACTCCTCAAATCCTGTGTTCAGTTTTGAGTCCCTAATGGCAAGGAGGGGCTGGAGTGTGTCCAAAGAAGGGAATGGACATGGGGAAGGGTCTGAGGCACAAGGCTGATGAGGAACAGCTGAGGGCATTTGGCCTGGAGAAGAAGTGGCTCAAGGGGGACCTTATCACTCTCTACAACTGCCTGAAAGGTGGGTGTAGCCAGGTGGGTGTCAGTCTCTTGTCCCAGGTAACAAGCAACAGAAGAGGAAATGGCCTCAAGTTGCTCCAGGGGATGTTTAGATTGGATTTTAGGAGAAATTCCTTCACTGGAAGGGCTGTCAAGCACTGGAACAGGCTGCCCAGGGAAGTGGTGGAGTCACCATCCCTGGAGGGATTTAAAAGACACACAGGTGTGGCACTTGGGAACGTGGACTAGTGCTGGACTTGGCAGAGCTTGGTTGGACTTGGTGTTCTTAAAGGTCTTTTCCAAGCTAAATGGTTCTAATCTAAATGATGAGATATTCTTGTTAAGAACACAAGTTATTATGTCTCAGTTTTGACAGGCCTTCACTGTAGCTTAATATATACATTTTCTACATGAATATATATCTCACTAGTGCACACAGCCACTGCTATTTTTCCTCAAATTGACAGACTGTAGCAGTACAATACTACCTGTGCATGTTTATATGTGTGTGTATACATATATATTAATGTAGTATCTCTGATTTCTCTCTCCAAATACAGTCTGCCATTGTATTTAAGAATATTCAATACAGACATGATGTAGTCGTGTAGAGCACATAAGAAATTTTTTAATACCAGAAGGAACTGGTATCGTGAGACAGAGTGACCCCCAGCCTCACAGACCATAACTCCTACATTGCTTTCTTAAAAGGGCTGCTGCTTTTGCCTGTCAACTTCCACTAAATCCCTAGCTCCATGTCAGCTGAACATGGTACATTTTCTCCCCTTGCAAACATAATGGATATTGTTAATTTTGCCTACACGTGAACTGCTGGAGCAACGTCCAATTTTTAAAAAATATCTATTTATACTTCTATCATTGAATCACTTCTCACTCTCATTTTTTATTGCCACTTAAACCTCCAACGGGCCTAATTTCTAACTGATAAAACCAAATCATACTGTACTGGGCCCAGTTCTCCTCCTGCACTAGTGTTACATTAGCATAACCACAGCTTTCAGTGAAATTGGTCTTGTTCGCTTTGCTGGGAAACAAAGAAAAAGAATAATTCCTACTGTTTCCTCCCTAATGCACTTACAGGAGGAGTTAAGTCCACAAACACATATGCATGACCCAACACCGGAGGGAGAATTACTCAGTATGGCCAAAGAGTATTGCAGCAAATCTGATGTTTCATTGTCACTAATCATTTTCACGAAGAAAACTGGCTCATTTCAGTTATCATAGCACCTGCAGACACTAGTATTAGACAGTAGACATTAGTATGAACACCAAATAAACCAAAATAAAATCAGTCCTATATCTGCATTGAAACAACTCCACAAATACCACGAGGGAAATTATAAATGAGCTTGACTGGACTCTAATGTGTTACAGATAATTGCACATCTAAGCAAATTAAACATGGCCTGCAGATCTGATCTTTCCTCCACTGCTTTTGACTGTTCTCACAACAGTTGCTCTGTTACAGAAGGAAGGAAAAAAAAATCCAGGGGACTGCAGCAGTGTGACAACCTGATACCCCAGGACCCAGGCCCTGGGTTTTGCCCCAGGCCAATATAAAACCATAGGCTCTGCAAAGCCTTATCACAGCTGACTGTTCAGTCCTTTACACTTCTAAAAACAATATTCGCCTTTGATTTTCACTTCAAAGGTCCTGCTTCAGCAGGGTTAATGAGAAACAAATCACAAAGCAAATTAAGGCCTAATCATTGTGCAATTCCCTTAGATAACTTAATTGTCTCATCCTCAGTGTTTTGCAGTGTAATTAACTATATCTCAGAACCAAAGGTAAAACATGCTTCAGTTCAAGGTCGCAAAACAAGTAGAAAGAGGCAAGAACAGAGGCAAGATGTCCTAACTTATCACCTCCGTTCAGTCCCCTGCTTCAACCACTAGGTAGCATCCACTCTTCACATTGACACAAAACCCAGGAAACCAAAGTCAATGCTAGATGCTAACTAAAAAGATGAGAACAAAGGCTGGGAAAAGGAGCCTTTCCACATTGATCATATAAAGGAACTGCAGCTTAAGTCAGTGTTTGATGTGCAGTAAGTCTGATAATTAGACTTGCATACAAAGTTATCTAGCTCTTTTTACAAATCCTTGTAATAACTTACAGCAACTATGGACTTAAAGATTCAAGCACCACTTCTGAACTCAGCTGTAGTTTACTCTTTTTTGCCAAGCTGTTTATCATCCTAATGGCCCTGCCAAAACTAGAATAAATTCCACCAGACATATCATTAAGGTATTTAGTAATCACTATGAGACAGTGACATAATTCACTAAACCCAAAATACCCCAAAGTGCTGTTTCTGTCCCTTTACAGTTACTGAAGTGCCTTAATGAAATTCTATTTGGCTGCAAAATGAAGATATGGATGGATTTATATATAACATAGAAATAGTCCATTTAATTAGCAGCTGAGATGTTTAATGGCTAGTATTAATTTCTCTTAAACACTGAGACATAACTCTCAGCTGAAACTCTGAATTCAGAGAGTTGTTCAGGATTCATTTTACTTCAAAGGCTCAAAGGTAAATTTCAGATGCAACTGCACAACTAAGAAGTCTGAGTTATGAGCAGATCAAAAGACCAACATTCAGAACTAAGAAGACCTACAGAAACTGCTCCAAAGTGGCCATCCCACATCCATCCCAGGCTGTAATAAGTACTCTCTGTTGCAGCCCCAGGGGACAGTGCAGTTAGAGAGGTGCAATTTGTTCCTTACCCAAAAGCCCGATTACCACACTCCACAAAGCATGAAGATGGAGATTGTGCAATTGACATCCTAGCTATTATCACCAGCTGTGCTGTTCCAGCCTAGCTCTGTGCCCCTTCAAAGAGGTCACTTATATGTAACAGCAATTCCTCAAACAACAATACCCACAAACACACTCCAAAGCAAGCAACCAGCTACAAGCACTCACAAAATGCCGCCTCTTGGGGTGGGAGCAGTAAAGACTATTTATTGTTTTCCAAAATTTCAGCATCAGAAATGACACATTCTGTCAGCCCGAGGACCCTCAGTTAAAAGCAAAGTCTTTATTTCCTTCTTGGAATAAAGCCTGGCTAAATCTCTCCAGTCCCTAGACATGATCAGCAGGGGAGAAGCATCCCCACTTCTGAGCTCTTATAAAGGCACTGAGTGGCTCCAATTCCCGCTGCAGAGCAGTACTCACACAGACCAGCCAGCAGGACTGGCCTTGCTTTTCATCTACAAACTTCACTTTTTAAACATGCTGAGCACAGAAACCCTTCAGTGTCTGTATTACCAACGTCCTAATTCTTTTTCTGTACAGTCCTAAGAACATGGCAAAAATCAACTGAGGCTTCCATTGCCTATTGAAAAAGCAAAGGAAAAGCCTCTGCATGGCAACTAAAGCAAAGCTCATTTTACACTTTACAGTCACTGATACTCAAAGTGCAAACCCCTGCATTCCCTGATGGAAATACAGGGTCTCCAGGGAGACCTTACAGCACTTTCCAGTACCTAAAGGAGCCAGAAGAGAGCTGGAGCAGGATGTTTACACGGGCATAGAATGACAGGACAAGGAATAACGCCTTCAAACTGATAGAGGACAGGCTTAGATTAGATATAAGGAAGAAATTCTTCCCTTTGAGGGTGGTGAGGCCCTGGCACAGGTTACCCAGAGAGGCTGGGGTTACCTCGTCCCTGGATGTGTTCAAGGACAGGTTGGATAGGGCTTTGAGTAACCTGGTCCAGTGGAAGGTATCCCTGCCCATGGCAGGGGAGTTGGGATTAAATAAGCTTTATAGTCCCTTCCAACCCAAATAATTCCATGGCATTTCCTCAGTAAGAATAAAAATACCAGCCTTCTTCCACATGCACAAACCCCACATTTTTCTTTGTGGCTTGTAGGTTATTGATTTTCAGTTGTTCAAGTATAAGTGAATCTGTAAGACTTCACCTCTAACCGCCTTGCATGTGCTTTTATACTACAGAGCAGTTTCAGGCAGCAAAATGTCAAAATAAACAAGATAAACAGGTAACTCTGACAAGTTTCCCCAAGGGTAGAAAAACATTAGCAGCACCTGCTGCATTTTCCATCTGCTCTGAAGCACCCAGGAGGAAAAAACTCAGAACTTTTGTGTAGCAAATAATTTGAAATGTATGACTGGTCTTGATCCCTTCAGGAAAACCCAGGCTATGTCAATAAATAAATAATTATACATATACACATTTCTATACAATGAGGAAAGCAGTATAAGATCTACTCTAGAATCCAAAGGGCTTCAAATCAAAGTGCAGCTCTTTTTCCTTCACCTGTCCATTCATCTCTTTCAGTAGTGGCCTGCAGGTAAGGGATGAGCCCTGGGAAGGAGGGAAATTTTTGGTCTAGGAGACATCAGGAGGGTCTCATGTGAAAGCAATTGCCCTCAAGGTTTGCAGACAAAAGCCCTACTACCACTTTCATGCATGGCTTGGTTATGACTAACCCAAGTAGGGTTTAACCTGTGTCATTGCCTAAATATTTATTGTTTCTCACACCCCCCAGGCAGGGCTAGGTGTAGGGGGGGCTTGGTATCATCAGCTCAGTCACAAGCACAGCAGCTCTGTGGGGACAGGTGAGCTGGGAGGGGCACAGCCAGTGCAGGGCAGCAAGAAGGACAGGTCCTGTGTGTGAAAAACACCCCTTGCCACCACAATTCGTCCATCACCACCAGCAGGGCAGGGAAAGCCACAAGCTACCAGGACAGAGCAGCTCTATCTTCCACAGGAGACATCTGCTTTCTGGAACATCTTTTGTCTTTCTCATAAACAGCATTGTGCCAAGGAAGCAATCCTCCCTCCCTCAGCACCCCCACTACTGGGGCAGAACTGCCCCCTCCTACCTCAGTGAGGTGTCTCTCCTGGTTTAGTCTCACCAGTGCCCACTGCCACAGGATATAGTCCCAGTTGCGCACCACCTCTGCGTGCGGGAGCCCTGTAGTGCCCCCGGGGCTGGCACGGCTGGCACAGCAGCCACAGCACAACAGCATCCTCCTCTCCTAGCCATACACCACCTGGGGAAGGAGATTCTCTCCCCAGGGGAATTTAAGCCCTTGAGGGTAGGTGTGACTCCTCCCGGCCCAGGGGCAGCTCATCAGCCCCATCCTATCCCTGCCTGGCCAAGCTATGCCCAGGTTGCCATTCCTACAGCTTGGGGCTCTCCAGAGCTGACACAAACCAAAAGAAAATTGTCCTTTGGGAGCATTTGACAGTAATAATTTTAATTACAACTAAATCATAGCTGGGGAGGAAAAGAGAAAAAATACCAAAAAGCAAAATCTTACTAAACTACCAATACATGTGTTTATTTAATAGTTTCCAAAGTGTGCTCTGGTTTTCTTTAGGTTCTCTTAGTTTTCCTTACTGTATTGCCTGTTTCTCTGCAGCCAGACACCCATTCCCTGCCACCTGCGTGTCCCTGTGCCATAAAAATCCTTAGGTCATTTTTTATATTAAGAGGTTTCTTAACTTCATTGTCCTGGCAGGTCCCAGTTTAAGTACAATCCCTTCAAATATTCCTCTCTTATTTCAACCAGAAATGTCTATTACAATTACTTCTTGCAAATTGTTTTGGAGCTTTTTCCATGCCCATTTTTTTAAAATTGCAAAACAGCTGTCACTTTTCACCCAGGAGATGGTTGTATTTTGATGCCACATGAAACTTCTATCCTACACACTTATCAAAACCAGTGGAAACCTACCTCGAGGCAAAGCAACCTGCTTACAGTTGAGAAAACAATTTTGCATTCTATTTCCAGGGAAATTCAGGAATTTTGCTTGCAGGAGGAGCACAACGATGAAGGAAGGACATAACAGTTTATTAAATGTGCTATGTATAAAATATTCCACATACAAAATAAATTATGTGCTTCAACTGGACAGACTTATAAAATGGTTTGATGGCTCAAGTCTATTTAAAAGGTAATCTAAGCAAGCCGTGACTGTACAGACATTGCACCTAATCTAAAAGACACTGCAGTTTCCCTGACCTCTTAGAAGCAATCATTTGAGTTAAAAACCTTATCAGGAGACCATGCTTGGAAGAAAACATAGAAACATATTTCAGTTAATGGTTCAGACCCACCTTGTTTGCTCTGGAAACCGACCCTGTACTGTAAATTCTATCTCTGCTGTACAGTACTTATAGCCCATGAATAATGGATATTATAAACAAGCACTAGAAAATGAAAACTCAGTTACCAATATTATGGAGCTTCCATTCACAAGTGTAGTTCATGAATGATGTGAATTTATGGTTCTTATCACCAATGAAAAAAATTTGCATATCCCATCACAGAGTTCTTGCAAGAACCTATTCTGCATTTCTTATCTCAGGGTTTTTGTGGTAAGAAAGAAGAAATATTGCATTAGGTCCAGTGGTTTACATTTTTCCAATTAAATTCAAAACGCATATGCAATAGCTCTTTACTGACTGGTTTCATGTTATAAATTACAATCTTGGAAGTAAACATATTAGGACAAATATTGATTTCTAAATAGTCACTATGAGTGAGATTTTATCCTGGTATTAAATTATCACACCTCTTATCTTTTATATCTCTGTCTTATCTCCCAGTTACTATACTTTGTGACAAGTAAGTAAATAAATAACACTGCCTCACTTCTGACAGTTCAATTCATTCAGTTCCCCATGGTAGAAACAGCAGGTTTCATGAGTCCATGAAAGGACCATGTTTTCTGACAGCCCTGCTCAGAGAGACATTTTGAGATTTGCTGCTATCATAATGTCTTGGGGTGACTTTATGATACTGTATCCCCTATTGTCTCCTTTATGCCCAGACATGGGTCCTGTAACTTTAAGCTAGGCCCAAGGGAAGGGGGGGAAGCTGTGGGAATTCTTTCGGCAGTTTGTGTTCAAACATAGATACTCCTCTGTTCTTTCTCAGGAGATAGGGGGAGTACATCTTTGCTTTTAGCTAATTTCTTTTCGTTAGCTGAGGCAAGAAGTTCTTCCTGGGACTGTGGCGTCTTCTTCTGGAACTGTTAAGCTTTGCTCCGGTCCAAACACGAGACAAACACCGGGAGCCGGCGGGGAGGCCCCAGGACGCCGTATACCAGCTCCAGACCTCGGGAGAAGCCGAGCAGAGCTCTAAAATCCACCAGCTTTCTCCACATCAAGAAGGTTTTAATATCTAACATTATTCATTTTTTTCCCGTGCCTGCGTGTGCTCTGTGTGTTAAATAAGCAGGTTTTTTCACTTTCCTCCAAGAAATTCCTCTCGAACCGATGGGGGAGGGACTGCTGAAACCTACCTTTCTTTAGAAGAGATGTCAATTTCAGGATGTTGCCTCCTAATTTGCCACAACTGAGACACATAAATACTGCTTTCAGTATGTCACATCACCAAGCATTGCAGGCTTAACTGTATAAGCAGCAGGTGAAGTCCAGTGCCTGCTGGAAAAAATTAGGAAAAAAAGTAACAACACTGCTTGAGGATGTCATTGAGTGAGTAGTCCTTGTTCATTCAACATGTCTGCTCCATGGCTTTTCAACAATTCTTTGGTTTAATGGATATTCTGTGTTTTACTGGATAATCTCTGCCTCTAGTACCTTAACACCATGGCTATATGCAACATCTGATTAGGAAACAGGAGCTCAAGTTGCAGTTACAATTGGACCCCTCCATAATCCCATCTTCCCTGCTTCACAACCAGCACAGAGACTCCCCCAGAACAGCTCCAGTCAAGTCAGCACAGGAATATAATCAGTGGAACCTGTGGACAGAACCTATTGTCTGAAGAACTTAATGAATACAGCAAAACCTGCCCCAAAACACAGGTGGGGAAAAGAACACAAGCAGAACATCTTGGATACAGCATCCTCACAAAGCTCTGTGATAGAGACCAAGTGTGTGTCAGCCCTCACTGTGCCTCCAGCCCAGGGTGACCCTCTCTGTCCCATCCCTTCCCTACAACCCAACCACCTCATGCCCTGACTTGCGACCACCCCGGCTCCCACACCCTCCTGTTCACAGCTTAAGTGCTGTCCTTCCCAGGAAAGGCCAAGGAAATGGATATGACAAACTCTGCTTCCATAGCACCTGATGGATGGACACATGGATAGGCACGGATATGCACAAGAAAGACAAAGGGCCTTGAAGGGACACACGGTGAGGAGACCAGTGGCTGTATGGAGAAAGTTTCTTCCCTGATGAGGAAGGCCAGAGTGCATCAGGCAGCTGGCTCACAGGCAGGTGGAAGAAAACATGTGGATCCAAGGAGGTGTCTCAGATGCCCTGGGTCATTCACCCCCAGGTCTAAACTGGGCTGCTGAGATATGTCTGAACTCAAGTATGTTTGTCAATTCAATCTGCTTTCTGGGAGTCAACAAAACCCAAGTTGATGTTTCAAATATTTATTAAAAAGTAACTGCTCGTGGAGACAAAAAATCAATAAGTAGTCCAATGGCAGATTTATTACATTTTTAACAGGTAAAGGGAATTAATCTATTTTATGAACAAAAATGGCAATAGGAAAGTATACTGAAGGATTCTCAAACATTAAAATAGAAACAGCATATGCAATACACATTTATATATAATTATATTGGTTACATTCCTCTTAAATAGATTAAACAACATTCATTAGCAACATCCAGAAATATTTCTTTATGGCAAGAGATTCATCTTCCTTCACAGCAATACTGCCTCTCCATAAGTTTCCACAAAAACAATTTTAGAGTTTGGGACTAGAATAGGTATTTAACACACCAAATCAAACCCAGAGCAAGTGATTTGAAACTAGTTTATATGAGATCTCAATGAGACTTAAGGCCAGATATGCAACAGGTGGAATTGGCAGAGTGTGATTTAAGCTGTGGGATCTCATTGAAATCTCAAATTTGGATTAAAGCTAGATTCCCATACGGAAACTGTGACACTGTTCAGAATTCTCAGCTAAAATACACTTCCCTTTTTCTGTAAACAAATGCTAACAAAAATAAACTCTCTGTACCCTGTTAGCCATTTCTTAACATAAAAATCAGAAGCTACTCGGGTAGTTTTAAAATAAGTCAATATAAAACTCTATCCTATCCTAAGTGTTGCCTCTCTCGAAGTGCTAACAAACGGCACAGTGTTCCCTGTTTGAGGCCACATTCCCTGCTTTCCATGGTTCATATTGCAAACCTCAGCTCCAGGAGGACTGAGCTCAAGCCTCTAACCATGGTGGCCGAATCGGCCCAGCCCTGGGCACCTCCCTGGGACACTCAGAGCCCTTCTGAACAGGTCATGCCAGGGCTGTGCTCCCTGTGCTGCCAGAGCCACCCCGTGCAAGGCCCACCGCAGAGTCATCCCCAGCCTGTGGGCTCTGCACTGCGGGGAGCTGCTCAGACCCACCCCAGCACAGCAGGTACTTTGCCTGTCCCCTGCAGAGACCTGGGCGGGAGCTGGGCTCAGACCCTGCATCAGAAGATGAGAAGATCATTTTGCATAGTTTGGTTGAGTGGTGACTCTCTGAGTCCTGGGGAGATGCCCTATCATGCTCCTGTTGCTCCTATTCCTGCCAGGAGTAGCAGGCGCTCTCACAGCTTGCTTGTTCAGGACCTCTTTGGACTTGGTTTGGTTCAAATACTTGCTGGCTGTGAACTTTGGAGCCTGAATAAGAAATAGTGCAAATACAAGCTTAAAGAATAATAAAAAAACCCCATACCACATTACCTTCCCTGAACATTCAGTTAAAAAGACATGAATCCATAACATAAAACCCAGTTTTGGGGTAATTGAGATATTTGGCAAACTTGCACAAGATTCTTCACAAGTGACTTAAAGCAGTATATTTCACTGGGCACTAGGTGCTTCAAATTATTTGCTAATGTGATTCTAACACTGGGGTGGCTAATTGCAAATTACTTTGAAGACTAGTCATGAAACATGGAACATCTCCCTGGCGTGATGAGACAAATACTCCCTGCAGTTATGGATTCCTCAGTGCTTTTCTTTTCCAAGTTTAACTCAAAATGATTTTGCTTGCATGGAATGGTGTGAATTCATCCAGGGTGGTTTTTCTGGAAGGCGAACAGACAACAGTTATTTCTGAGGGCCAAAATACCTTTATTTGGCTATGTTGAGGCAGATTAAGAGGCCAAAACAGAACTCGGTTTAATTCCTATTATGGGAGGCTGGCTGCAGTGCATTTTAAAGCAACAATCATCTGAAGTGGCTGAGATGTTCAAGTTTGAAACTTCCTACGTGCCAGGGCACCCTATAAATGCAGGGCCCTCCTGGTACTACAGAGACATTCACCACGTGGCAGCAGCAGCAGAGACACTCAGCCCTCCCGGAGGCAACACACCACGCAAAGTTCCTTGGCCCACTTCAGAAAGAGGCTTAATTTCTCTCAATTCCTCTTCCCCCAAAAAATCAGCAGAAGGGACATTCAGCAGCAAGTTGTTTTCAGAAAGCAGTGCACAAATGGCTTACTATCTTCACTAAGGATTAGGCACACAGCCTGCTCAGGCTTTGGGGAAATCCTACATACCTCCATCTCCAGGCACCTACAAAGTCTGGTCTTGGTGTTTCAGGGCTCAGCACTGGGAAGTAGTCCCGCTTTGACTAGAACCAAAGATGGAAGACTGCAGTCCTTGACCAGGGGCAGGGCTGCCTGGTGTTCTCGTTAGACCCCCAGGGCTCAGACCTGCCCCTCTCCCTGCTGTGCCACTCAGCACACCAGCATCAAGGCAGGTGTGCTAACCTGAAGGTAGAGTTGCACTATGGGAGTCTTACCTGTTGATTTTATGGGATTGTTTCAAAGCAGGATCCACATATTTAAAGCCATAAAGAGATGAATTCACAATGAAGCTAAGGAAACAAAGAAGTCATTATATTTACAGACAGCTGCCATCTCACACACACACACCCACACCCACACCCCTTTCATACTCCATTAAAGAAACGGCCTTATCTTTGCCCAAGTGCTTGTGTCTAATGTGATACTGGCCTCCCCAGCACTTCATAACATTGTTTCCAACGATACAGATAGCACAGTTCAGGTTTTAACAGAACTGATGCATAATTATGCTTAAGTAGCTTTCGTCTCCCAGCTCCATGAGTTAATTACAGTTCTGTACGTGAATAAAATGGGAAAAAAATCTCCACTTTTTCTCCTGTCAGCAAACTCATGTTCTGTGATGGGCAAAAGGAGGGATTTTTGGAACAAACACTGCCTTCCCCTTCTCCCTTTGTCTGTAAGTGTAAATGTTACTGAAAGTTAAAAGCCACAATCTGCATTACACAGATTAGACTCTTGCTATGTTCATCCTTTGTGATGTTCATGTAGCAGTGACTTTTGAAAGATGTTTGGAATGACTGCTGGCCATGACAGGATACTGCCTAAATTAGAATCAGGATCCAAGTATCTTCCTGCAATTAGATTATGTCATATGTCATATTCTTACTCATGGCCTGGGAAGGAGAGTGCAAGGGTACTTAATATCTGTAGATATTCAATCAAAATAAATACATCAGACACACAGTGGCCTGGCTTCTGCCTGCCTCACACCTAGCCCAGGCTAGCTCCTAAACCTTAAGAGGAAAGAAAAAGGAAAACACACACCATGCCCATACATACACCTGCTGACTAATACGGTTACCTATCCAAAATGTAAAAAGCCATGCAGTTTACACTTTGTTTGATACAGTTTGGTTTAAGTTAATGCTAGAAAAATAGAATTTAGAGGGAGGGGAGAAAGGTTTGTGTGTAATAAATGCAAATTTTGCTGTCTCTCGAAGGTTGCATTTGAAGCATAACTGCATTTCTGCATGCACTCTGGACGCTTCCCTTTTCAGGTATTTACATGCTTGTGGCAAAAGCAACCAAACCGATTAATTAGGCACACAGTGAAAGATGACATATGAAAAAAATTAAAAATCAGTCATTTCCATTCTGAAAATCCGTACTCAGAGCCTTGATTGTCGCAGCAATAAGCTAAGCATGAGAGGTTGCAGACTCCTTCCTTGCATGAGGGCAACACCAGCTGAGCAATGCACACAGCTAGAAAGGCTATAGTATGTTATATATACAACTGTAATCCAGAATAAATAGTACTGTCCTGACTCATAGGTGTATTTCAGCATGGTTGTTGTTGGTTGTTATGGCTGGAGAATGCTTGCTTTTCATCCCTTCTGTCCCGCCCTTGGACACATCAATGAACAGCAGCCTGGGAGTCCACAGTGTCAGCAATATCCTTTTGTATTCCTTCCGAAAATTCTGGTTAAGAAGCCCATAGATCACAGCATTGAGGCAGCTGTTAAAATAGGCCATAAAATAGCTCAGGACAAAAAGCCATTCTGGAATGTGTGGCTGCACTTTTGAAGGATTAATTGAAACAGCAAGGCCAATAAAGTTTAATGGTCCCCAGCACACAGCAAAAAGGACAAAAACCACAAACATAGTCAAGAAGTTTCGGATGTCAGCTGTCCTAAGTTTCTGCTTGCAGTCTTGTCTCACCCGGTGTTTGACTTGAATCACCAAAATCCAGATCCGTAGGTAGCAAAACGTCACGACGGAGAGTGGGACAATGAAGTGAACCACCACCACTGTGATGGTGTACGATGTGCTCACTGTCTGGGCAAAGGTGCAGGAGTAAATCCGCGGGTCATACTGCAAGGAGCCAACAAAGAAGTTTGGCACAATTGCCACCACCGTGAGTATCCAAGTCAGGCAGAGATAGCAGCAGGTGTTCTTCAGGTTGAAGAGCTTATCGTACCGAAGGCTGTGGCAGATGTAGCAGTAGCGGTTGATTGCGATCGCCGTGATGTTGAAAATGGACCCGATGACACTTAAGCCCATCAGGAACCCACTTATCTGGCAGTGGACGTTTCCCATAGTCCATCCATTGTGGAAGATGGCACTCAAGATCAGAGGGTATGGATAAACCGCAACCACAAGGTCTGCAACAGACAAGCTGACAACAAAGATGTTGCCTACAAAAAAGAAGAGACCGTGAGAGGTTAGCATAGATCCAGATGGACAACTTGCAACTCAGAACTCCTCTTTAGGCCTAAGTCTTCTCATGGGCTTCATTCTACTCTCCACCTGGAATTTGAAAATAAGACTTTGCTCTACCAGCGACAGCAATGGAGAGTAAGTAGGCATGATTGACCTGCATGTTCCTTCTCAGGAATATTCTAAACTGGAAATGTTACCATTAACTTGGCTATAGCTGGGGGTCAGGTGCCTGTGGTCCTCTAAGTTGTGTAGGAGAAAAGGATTTTGCTCTCCTTGTTAATCAGCCAGCCTGACTGTCTCTGACCATCATGAGCCAAAGGAGTATGGTAGGCAGGTTATATTTTCAGCTGTTTATTCATTTCACCAAGAGCAGTTGCATAGGAAAGGTCTCTTGTTCTTTTGCATGTAAGCAGGTATGCATTCACCAGAATTTCTGCACTGTTCATGCTAAGGATTGTGTGCTCTTTGAGGAACCATGGTGCAGCCAGCCTTGATGTGCTTATCTTATTTGGTATATTTTCCTGTTCTTTTAATGTTAAAGTTGTCCAGTGCAATATGGAAGGTCAGTCACTCCTTCATGGTCTGGTCCTAGGCAGAGAATGTGATTAATAAGCTGCAGTCAGCCATCTCTGCAGAGTATGTGCTGCAGGTTGTTCATTTAGGCTCTACAACAGATAGAGTTGAGAGTCTCTGCAAGTATAAAATAACCTAAGCCTTACTGAATTGAAAATGCTGCATTGTGTGGGACAACACCTGCCAGCTCCGCTGTGAGGAGCAGCGTCCAATGACCAGGGTGACCAGTGACCTCCTAACAGCACTTACTGCTCATTTCATGAGTCTGGTGTATTTTTAGGCAGGCAAAAAGCCTTTCTGTTCAGTTTGCCAGTCAGCATAGAGGACTGTATTAGGAAAAGGACCTCGAGGTCTTGTGGTGTAACTACAGGACCAGCTATAATGCTGAAAAGGACGTCTGTCAATACTCAGCATTTTGGTGACCACACAGAATGTCATTTCAGCAGGAGCTCAACAGTTCAGTTAGAGGACAGCACACTAGAAAAAGCAGTTGGTTTTTCTAACTCTGCAACTTTCAGGTGAATCTGCAGTAGTGGGAAGGAAAATATTACTAGATAGCAGATATTTATATACATAGAGAGAGTATATATATATAGAGAGAGAGTAGAGTTATGTGTAACACATTTAAGGTGTGAACACCCGTGCCCCTATGTGATACAGGCAACATCCCGTCCAACTGATTACACCTGAACCTTCTCTTCAAACCCTCATATCCTGCTGTCTAGTGGAGTAGATATATTATTTTTAAAATTACTAAAAAGAGGTATTTTTCTGTAGTATCCCTGAAAGGACTCTTTTAAATCTCGATTCAACCAGGTCACAGGCTTTAGCACTTGAAAAATACACCCAAGGGCTGTTGAAGAGCATGGCTCCATTGTCATTGCAGTTGGGTCATGGCTATGTTTGTGCCAACAAAAACTATCAAGACAAGTCAACAGTTTATATCAGGCCACTTCACGCTGACTGGAAAGCAGTCCAGACTGGAGAACAGCCCCTGGCAGTTCTCTCCCTGGCAGTGGAGCTGAGGCAGCTGACACAAAATGTCACTTAAAAATAAGTATTAGCAGAGGTCATGTGAAGTGCTGAAATCTTTTTAGAGAGAAATTTTACATACACAGGCTTACCACAGCACACAGCTTTTGCATCTGCTGGGCTTTCGTGCTGCTTTCTTGATGATTTAATAACTTACTGAGAGCTTTTTAAAATGCAGTTACTGAACCTGATCCCATATAATTAATTTATGCCCACTGTCAAGGGCAGAACCAGCTGTGGTCAGGCTTAGTGATGCTGCAAGCACCCCAGAGAGGGAATGCTCTTCTGCTGCAAAACTTTTATTCACTCGATCAAAAATATGCACTTCAAGAAAAAGAAAATGTGCCCCCAGCAACAGAATTTCCTTTTGGAAAGCTTTTCTAAAACAATTTTCAAGAGAGCGAAACAGAGACAGAGAGGTATCAGCAATCCAATTTAGGAGACTTCCAGAGGATGCTGGAGACAGACTCCACTAACTGGACCACAACTCTCCCTCTTCACCATACATGTCCTACTTGGATACACATTTATACACAGGCAGACAGAAAGCAAGTCTCTGCCTTTGCTGGGCATGAAAGAGACACATTCACCATCCAGTTCCAAACCAGGCAAAGCAGAACAAAGCTGAATATTCCCTACTTAAAACACCACATCTGAGGATTTAATCCAAAGCTGAGAAAAATCATAGGGAAAATTACTAGTCTCACTTCACTGCCAGGTGCTGGAAGAAATAAGCCATCCCTGCTGGTCTTTCTTCACCAGCTTGAATAGTTGGAAGGAAGTAAAAATACAAGGAAAAAAATATATAGAAATAATATTCACAGGATGGACTTCGTAGTTTGGATTCAAGCCAAGAGCACAGTATTATATTATTTTGACACAACTTCATTGCATGTTGCTCCAGCAGGGAGAAAATGAGACAGTTTTGCTGAGAAAAGAATAATCTCCTCCTCCACTCAGGGAGCAAACCTGCCCTCCCCTGCTCTGTGCCTTCAACAGTACAGTCTCACCTCTCCTATCCACCAGCAGACCTATGGCCCTGGCAGGGTGCTGGGTGCCTGGAAATACAGCCAGAAGGGTTCACTCAGTACTATTTAACAGAAACAAACCCATCTTCCAGTTTATGTGGGAATGTGCTCAACTTCATCCTTTTCTTCTGGTGAGATGAAAGGGAAAATCAGACCCATAAAACAGCCACTTGCAGGTCAGTCCTGGAAATCAGTGCATTTTTAATGGTTGAGTACTGAAAAGAGGGGGCACATTGCATGCCATCAAAGCAGAACATGCCCTTTAAAGTGTGGGAACTGGCTATTTAATAATTAAAATAGGAGTAATTTGAGTTAAACATTGCTTTAGCCTTGCAGTCCGTGGTTTGCTATGAGACCATCGTGTGCTGAGCCCTGCATCAACAGCTTGTGTCCTTCCCTCTGTAGGATGAGGTTGGACCCTCCTTCCCAAAGACACTACAGAATGGGAAGCCATCTAATATATGGCTTTTAGGGAAGGTAAAGAGCAGTCTCCTGCCAATGATCTTCATTACTGGTTTTTATACATTTTCCCACTATAAAACAGAGGATTCTGGCCCATAAATACCAGCAGGGCTTTATCTCCAATTTAAATTTATCTGCTTATGCAACACTATTTTCAGATGTATCTTTTTCTCTTTGTTGGCATGTGACTATATTTTGTTATTAGCTTTCACATTTTCCGTCCCTTTTTTAACTTCTACTTAGTATAAACTGGCTCATGTGCCTCTGTGCTCCATCCCCCAGTTATGGAGTCATACATGAAGAGGCAGGAATGGTGCAGAAAGGCAAGTGTGACACAAGGACACTGGTAATACAGACTTGTCCGCATTTTTAGAGAAATTATAAATTATTTTACATTACAGAAGTCCAATACGAAGCTACAGATTATAGAGGTACAATACACTGTTCACAGTGTAATCCACAATTGTTTAGGGAGAAAAACCCCTACTCCAAACAACCTGAAGCCCAGCTGCAGAGCAGATTACAGGCATGTGCAAGTGATGCAAAACGGAATTTATCCCAGAACATCTAGTGCCCTAGCACTTCTTTGAGTTTCCCCTCTGCTCCCACAAATCTTTCTGCCCACTCCAGCAGTCTGCTCCTGTACTCCAGCAGTTCCCTGGCCCTACCTCTCATTCTGCCTGGATTATCCAACAACACAGGTTATCTGAGGACTTATTGTCAAACCTTGGTTCTAGGAAATGTGGAAATACCTCAATGAATTCTGCAAATCAATAAACCAAATACGTAAAAGTCTTCACTGGCAGGCTGCCCCAACAGCACCTGACTTTCATCCAAACAGGTATCATTCTACAGAGATTAACTGAGCATCATTGTACAAACACCAGGGTCACTGGCACTGCGTGTCTCAAGAGGCTGCTGGAAATCCTCTGGTGTCCAAGCTCCAGTTGCACAGATCCAGCCTCTCCCCACTTTTCCCACACAGCAGCTGTGGGCTGTCCTTTACAGGCTGTGGTTTATGTATCCTGAACCGAGAACCAGGGTTAAAAGGTGAGGGGGGGAGAAGGAGATAAAATATTTTTCTGAAAGTTGTAATTTTTTGTACATCTCAAAATGTCCAAACACCCAAACCTCTTGTTTCTTTGTTATTCATATGAAGTTCTTTTAAAATCCTTGCTGAAGTATTACAGAACTACAGAACTGTTTCCTTCAGATGAACAAGATAGAGATGCTTAATGCAACCTGAAGTTAGCACTGTTACCTGTACACCCAATGCTGAAACTGAATTGTACTGAGCGACAGGCTTTGCACCAAAGCAGAAACACAGTTGTGTGGATCAACTTCTGCTCACCTGGAACAGTCCAGCTTCAAGTGAGCCTGCTGTCCAGGCTGCCCCTTCCTCCCACCCTCTGTGCAGAGATTCAAGTTGCTCCCAAACAGAGAGTGACCAGGACAGCATTTTGAGGCGAACAAAACCACACACAACAGCCTCAAAGGCAGCAAGTGAGAAGCTGACCCGTGAGTACAATGGATGAGTGCCATGGGGCTCAGTGCATGACCAGTCACCTTGCTGTTCCAACCTTCCCAGCAGTGAGATCAGAACCTGGTGTCTGTCCAGCTGCTGCCAGATTAACTGACAGCTGTAGAAAAGCAGGTCTTAATACCTGTATTGATAAAAATGTGCTAAGATACACAATAAAAAATTGCTGAAAGTTTATTGATGTGACTGGGATGTTTGCAGTGACTTCTTACTACTATAATTATACTATAAACCACAGCTTGTAATAAAGAGAATCTTAAACTTTATGTTTGTTCATTCAGGTTTTATGAAAAAATCAACAGACTCAGGTCTTCCAGATAAATGGAAATTAAGACACACATCAATCTCAGAGAGATATATGTAATGAGGTTCAGTAAACAATTTAACAGGCCATGACTGTAAAGCAAGCCTCTGATGACCACTTACCATAATCTAATACTCTGTTTAACCTTCCAAAGCTTATGCTCACTGCTAAACAGAAACAAAATGCACTATTTGCTCCAAGCAAAAAAATAAAGTCATAAAAAGCTTTATTCAGCATGCAAGAAGACTCTTTGTTAGCTATGATAGTCTCTTTTTCCTGCTTGTTTTTACCTGCCACTTGCTGTGTGATTGCTTGTACGTCACTAACCTCCAGCCTGCAGATGTGATGCGTGTGCTCAGTTCTGCAAACTAAGTGGCAGTTCATAGAAAACGCTTTCAGATCAATTTTCTTCTTTTTATGACATAAAGATACCATTGAGCATGTACAATCATATTGATCACGGACTGCTGTAATTAAGTGCATGACCATTCTGTGGCATTGGGGGATGCTGAGCCTGCAGCCCTCACTCTGACAAGCATTTCTTATGTCACAAACTCTGACACTCGCTCTCCATCAGCCTTGCTGGGATGTGCTGTGAAGGCAGGCCCATCTTTAGTCCAAGAATTTGGAACTGATACAGGGAGGAATCAAGATTTTGTGTGGATTGGCTCACTATCTCACAGTGTTATTCCTGTCATTCATGGGGTAGAAAGTATTTACCCCATCAAAGTGCATTAAGAATCATTCTTCTGTAGGGGAGTGTGACCCATAGCACTGACCCTGACAAGCTCCTGGCTTCCAGGGCAGTGTGAACACCACACACAATGGCACAGGAAGAATCCCAGACTGTTTTCATCTCTTTCAACCATTCTGATAAGCACTGATACATCTGATGTACCCACACGGCAGCCCAGTGTATACTTACCCATTTTGACAACTAAAAATGTTTGACAGGGTGAAACAAGTGAAAATCAGTGAATCTCTCACTGAGATCCAGGCAAAAAGAAAAAAAAAAAAGAAAATTATTTGTTGTTCAGTTCATTAATCTATAAATTTAAATTGAGGATTTTATTTGTGTATTTAGGGAGCATGTTCAAAGAGAGGAATAAATGAAAGAAAGGAAAAGGCATTCAATTAATTATCTGTTATCATTACTCTACTAGGATTCAGAGGGGGATAAAGTGTGGTTTCCTGCAGTTAAAAAGACAGTGCAGTTGGGCTGTCAGCTGCTCTCAAATCCTGACTGTGCCTCATAAAATGATACAGAGGGTAGTAACAAAAAGGGCAGGAGATATTGCCAACCCACAGCATCCTTCGGCTATAAGATGAGACAATGTGGAAATATCCAATTTAAGGACATTATGAAAGTCCTAAAAAATGCATGAAACTCCAGAATAATTTAACTCCTGAAAACAGTCCTCTCAGCACAACCATGAAACCAGAGAACAGCAGTATGCTATAGGCTACCAACTGCTTTCTGGTTTGCTGGCATCATTCCCTATGGGAAAACTCTGGGCATTTAGAGCTGCTCCCTGCCTTGTGCCAGCCCTGCAGATGCACAGAGCAAGGCCAAGACAGTCCACAAAGCAAACTCTCCTCCTCCTCTGCCTTCCTGTGACCAGGTACTTTGGCATCTCTTTGGTATCACCAGCTCTATGAGCCTTCTCATCAGTACATCACTACAGCTGTGAGAGCTGCCCTTCCCTCTGGACCACTGAGAAAGACTTGCTTGCGGGACGAGGAGAAAAACCGCACAGTATTTACTGGAGAAGAAAGGACCAGCTCCCAAGAGCTTCAATGACATTTGTTATACACCATATATTATCTTGGCTGATGGTTAAAGAATTGCTTACATTGCCAGGTGAAGGACTGGTTTACTGGATTTTAGACTTTTAAGTCATGACTTTTTAATTGTCTTGCTGCCAAAACCCCAGTTGAGCCATGCCTTCAGCCACTCTAACTGAATGCAGCAAAGGGCAGTAGTTGACAGTGTTCACACCCCAGAGATTCGTAACTTTCATTTGGCTAAGACCACCCAGATTCACAGTCTTAGCTGAGCTCAGAAGTCTGGAAAGGGACTGGAAATTAGAGAATAGCCCTGTTCGCATGATTTCGTATCTTTCCTTATATCACTTATCATTACACTGGAAACAGTGTAAAGAGGAGGATTTTTCTCTTGCTGTTACACAAATGGTAGCTGGACATTTACTCTCAAACGAATAAAAAATATTTAATTATGTCTGCTTCTGAACCCTTAAAAAGCGGTCAGCCCTCTTTTGGTACCAATGCAGAGCAACCTCCCCACCTTCAGAATTTCAAATACTTTATAAAGAAAAGGAAGTTTTTACACCATCCCAGGGAAAGAGTGTTTGGCAAGTTTCCCTGTTATTACCCACTAATACTAACACATCCTGCTCACCTTGGGCACTCCTTCCTGAAAAGGTGATCTGAATATAGTATAAAGAAAGGGGAAATGATATAAAGTTGACATTTTACCTACCTCCAACATTTTTCAAGTTTCTGAAATTCTATTTTCTATTCATTTAAGTGCCTTTTAATGACTTCTTCCTGTGTTTTCCTGGAAGTTCTGACCCTTTACATGAGGGAAAACCACAATGCTGTAATTCTTATGGATTTCTAAACTTAGCTCTTACTAGTGTGATGTTTTTCCTGGATGCAATTATGGCAACTTAATCTGCTAGTAATGGAGGAGGAGTAAGTGGTGGTCTTGATCCAGCTCCTAAAAAATACAAAAGAAGTGCTAAAAAGTGCCCTTTCTGGTTATGTGCCCCAGATTTCTGTCATTTTACTGTTATATCCACCAAACTCATCACCTGCAGTAACACTGTGAGATAGTGAGCCAATCCACACAAAATCTTGATTCCTCCCTGTATCAGTTCCAAATTCTTGGACTAAAGATGGGCCTGTCTTCACAGCACATCCCAGCAAGGCTGATGGAGAGCAAGTGTCAGAGTCAGGAGGCCCTTGGGGCCACCCTACAACTTGCACAGAGCAAGAGGAAGCCTCAGCACCTCTGCCAGTGCCAGGTGACCTGCAGAGCTCCAGCTGCCATGTCTGACTCTACAAGGACAGCATGGCTGGTGGCTACCTACTCCCTAAGGCAGCTTTTTGTGGGACACAGACATCTTTGGGAAGAGTCTACACAAAACCCCATGCAGCCAGAGGGGAGTCCAGGTACCCAAACTAGCACCTGACAGCCTGGATACCAGTGTTGTCCCCTGAATTCCAGCTGTTTACCCTCCTTTTCTGCCTGAAATCCCTGCTGAGTGGCCCTCTGTGATGTAAAGTGGTTGCTTCATCCACATCCAGGCCGTGTAGGAAGCACAGGCGAATGCCGTTATGTTTACCCTCCCACACTGGCCACAAGGACACAGGGATGAGCTCTACCAGCCCACGTGAACTCCAGGTACATTATTTATCACCTGGTTGGTAAAGTGCTCTGAAAGAGGAAAGACCCTGTATAAACATAAATATGAATTACTGCCAGCATCCATTGAAATGACAAACCAACATCCATCCTCTCCCAGTCCCAGCAGCTGTACTGCCACCATTTGCCATCTGTTATTATTCTAGAAAAAAATCTGTCAACTCAGGCTTAATAGACTTAATAATGCTCTTTTGCTATTGGTGTTGGTCAAAATGTGTTCCTGGAAAGGAGCTGTGTGCAAGCAACCAATTCCTAGGCAGCTGTCAGGCAGAGCGTACAGTCAGATATGAACACACAGCTCATTTTAGTGATAAAAATCTTCTCTGACTGCCCTGGAGAGCCCTGCTGAACCACCACAGCTGAGCCCAGGAGCTGCTCCTGATCCTCCTTGTGCCTCACCAGCACAGTTCGTTAACTAAACCTTAGTGCCAGCACCAGTCACTACACCCACGGACATCCACTGCAAAGGAGCAGATGCCACAATTAACATCTTGCCTTGACCTCCCAGCCTTGCCATCCCAGAGATGAGTCTCTCTCCAGTCCCAGCTCTTCCTGCTTAGCTGGTGGGAATGGGAGGTGGTTTTTTTTCCTTACAATTCTTTTGAATTGCATATGGAAATGATGAAGCTACTTTAAAAATAGTCACTACACAAAAATGTTTCCATTGATGAAGGCCATTTAGCGTTTAACTCATTCTGAACCAATTTGAGGTTACCTAACTGAAGGCTTGGATGTTAGGGCAGTAGCAGGGTGATAACCACCTGTGCCTCTGCACAGCATTTGCCACTAGAGTTAAGAAAAAGAAATATAATTTGGATCCAAATTATCTCCAAGGTGATAGCCTAGTTGTAGGCTACAGCACAGTCCTGGTATGCCTTAAAGTGAGTGCTATGCTGCAATTGATTGGCTTTTCTTCAGAAGACCTTAGCATATTTTTTCAAACAAAACCCCCCCATGGGCTAGATTTAGTTCACAGAATTCCTTAGAGCCCATGTTTTTTCTCCTGTGGCCTCACGCTGAACCTGGCAATGCAGCAGGTACAGCCACAGTATGCACACGCAGTGGAGATGAGGCTGGAGAGAAATGGTGCCATGACAGACAGGAAAGCAGCATGACTGAGGGCAGCTGCCCATGGTCAGTCCTCCAAACCCAGCATCCAGCCCCATGGCAATGAAAAAGGTTGAGATATCTGAATTACTGTTCATCCAGCCTTCACAATCTGCTAGGAAGAGGAGTAATATTCTTTACAAAATGGACAGGCAAAGAAAGAGCCCCAAGAAGTGATGGCTTCATCAAGACCATGTGAACTGTGAGAGACATAGTACATGCAAGTAGGAGAAAAGAAAATAAAAGAAAATCTGTTCTGGACCTCCTGGTTCATTCATAACTATTTACTATTCCCACTGGAAATTGAGAGTTACTTTCACCTGGAAACATTTTAGGGACTCTGATACAATTGCATAGGCAAAAGTCCAATGCAAACAGTAAAAGTTGGTTCAGTAAGAATATAATGATACTGGAAAATAAAAGAACTCTCATGCCTCATTTTCCCAGAAAGGAGTCCAAAAAACAGTGTTTCCCAGAACATCATCAAAAGTTTCACTTCAGATATTCCACAGGGTTTACAGAACTCATGTCAAGCCTGGGTAGAGGATGAACAACAAGAAACGATCGATGATATGAGAAACTTGGACTAGGGAGTCCCAAATGTATTGCTGGATGGCATCTGCTTCTGTTCTTTTCCTAATGACTTACAAAACTTAATCATCTTTGAGGTGCAATGTGTGGGTCTATAAAAGGAGAAAAGATGTTTTTGCAGTAAAGTCCAGAGTAAATGTGTTCCAACATGAGCCTGTGTGAACAAGTGGTTCGAGTGGGTGTGCTCTAACACTGATCTCAATGGGAGTCTAGTGGTGGATAATATCCAAGTGGCTTGAAGACAAGTAACACTCCACGGGACTGTGACACCTAAATTACTGAAGGAAGTAAGTAGTCAGACTTACAGGCAGCAATACACACATTCAAGGGCAGATCTCACACTTGTAAATAATACTTGATGAGACTGGCAGACACTTCTGCTATCGACAGCTTCCAATAGAAGAGCATTACTGGATTTCTGCTCTTACACAAACTACGTTTTGCCCTTGGCAAAACAGCAAAATAAAACAAAACCAAAAAAGCTCCAGAAAATAAAAGATGCTGAAAAAAGGCCATCCACATAAGCCAAAGAAATTCTGATGTACTTAGCTCAATTGTGTAATCCTGGAATACCCCTGAGTCCTATTTTCTAATCTGTAGTGATAAGGGCCGGCCTACTTCTAGAGTGGTATAACCACCATCAACTGATGGTGCTTTCAGTGTCCCCTTAAAACTTTTCCCCTCCTTTCCCTTTTCCTCCCTAATGGAATTTTGTCAGCAAGAAATAAATCACATACATTTCTTCTCTCCGAAACTACTTAACATCCACACCTCCATACTTCAAAGTGGCAACGTGTTAACTTGAGCTTCATAATTCCCATCAGGAGTCCAGGACGTGAGGGCTGCATGCAACCCTTTAATGCTAACCCTAAGTGGACCTTTCAAGCCAGTTGGTGGTTGGTAAAGGAGACTCTGCTCCCCACCTCCATGTTTGTATAGCCAAGGGTGTGACTACAAAACCCATCAGCAACAACAGAGTTGAAGGGACCCTGAGAGGTTGACTGATCATCACCCTCAGCCACAGCTCTTAAAAATTGCTGACAAGGACGTGTGGGAAGAGATGGGATAGTTGATCTGTGGGCTGTGGGACGTGCCTGCAGAAGCACAGAGCAGAACAAAGGAACATGTGGTGGCACGGAGAGGCTTGTCCACCCCGGACTCGGGGAGAGGAGGTGTCACATGGCAGAGCCCTATGGAGAGGAGCCTGCTGGAAGCTGACAGACCCCTGAACAGCGCGTGATCACCCATAGAAGGACATTGAGAATGTGTGCCGCTGATGTGGCCACATGGGATAGGTACCATAGTGAGATGCCTTGAAAAAGTGTATAAAAGCAGCTCGTTTCTTTGGAATAAATGATTCGGGTTCCCTGCCTATCTGGGTCCGTGTATTTTGTCTTCACAAGAACGAGCCTTTCTTCAGAAGGAACAGGCTCCCTTCAAGTGCTCCAGAAATGTGAGGATGTGGCACTGGGGGGATACAGCTTAATGGTGAACATGGCAGTGCTGGGCTAATGGTTGGACTTGATGATCTTAGAGGTCTTTTCCAACCTTAATGAATCTATGATTCTATGATTTCTGTAACTACATTGCATTTACTCAAGTCCAAGCTACCTTCCACCCTGCTTGCTACCATAAAAAAAATGCTTTAGGCATGTGCTGGTTGAGTAAGCTCAGAAACAAAGGAGTAACTCAATAGCACCTTCAGTGTGAAATCTCTCCTCTGGCAAGGGCAAAATAGAGGAAAAAGCTATAGCTTTTCACGCTGCCTTTTGCTCCTGAAGTGTTGGAATTTCTACCAGTTTTAGAGGTTGTGCTTTCATTTGCCACGCTCTCCAAAGACAAGCGAAATGGTCAAGATTGCTCAATTTCTGAAAGAAAAACTTCTCTCACTCTATGCAATTTCTGAAAAGCCCTCTTCTCCACTCCTATATTGCTTTATCTAACAGTGTTTTTTAATGAGCTGTCATTCATTAAGCATAAGATATTAATTCCTGCCTTCAAGTCTCTTCAGAGCCATTTATGACTCTCCATTTCCTCTCCTTAGGATTCCCTGCTACTTTTCATTTATTTGCAGAAACGCCATGTTGTTATCTGTCCCCAATAAAGTAATTTTGTCTATCAACTAACTCCAAAGTAAGAGAGGTTTTAAGGATGAAATGAAGCATAGGCTTAATACAGAGTCTTCTACGGAGAAGTAACAAACACCAATGCCATACGTTCATCATGAAATCTTCAGGATAGTTGGGATATCACATATCATTAAAGAGAGTTTTCTAAGACAGGGTTGATTTGGCAGGGTTAGAAAGCATGAGGGTTTCTAGTCCTCAGCAGCAGTGCAACACAGACATACCCAGGCAGGGAACGAAACCTCACAGCATGTTTCCCACCTCCTCCTTCGCAGGGAACTGCAAAAGCAAGTTTTTAGAAACACAGGACAGGGAGATATAAGGCAATGTTAGTATGCATTACAAAGAGCTTTGCAGAAATTCTGTCAAAAAATTTGCTTGGCACATTTCTGGCAATGGATGATAGCTTTGCACAATAATGAGTGGAGTGCAGCAAATAGTCTCTGCTTCCCAAGCAGAGCTGGCAGAATGGGCTGATACGGTGTGTATTTCCTTGTCAGGTATGAGAGCACACCAGTGCTGGTTGCACATTCATTTAGGCAGCTCAAGAAACATCTCGAAAGTATGGGAGTCACCTTCAACCTAGCAGGACCACCCGTGTACAACAACCACGTGAAATGTCTAACACTCAAATAGCTCAGCCGAGTTGTGTATGTACTCTGAGGAATCATGGGGTTATTTGTAACGTCAGAGCGAGCAGGACCCAGGCTTTGCAGTTTCAATAACAGATTTACACAAAGTAACAGAGCCCAGCTCTTGCAGAAAACTTTCCAGTCTGAACCACCCAAGAGCCTCCCCAGAGTCCTACCGTGCCCAGGCTATCACATCACCCAGTTCCAGGTGCCACATCTCCCCAGCTCCAAGGCAGAGGAAGATGAACCCCAAGGAGCACGGGCCATGTCTGCTGACTCAGCAAGTCTCACAGCCCTCATCTGGGAGCACAGTGGCGAAACACACAGTGTTTACAGCACTGCAACAGAAAACAAACCCCGAGTGATTGCCAGAAGTGTCTTGGCACTGAGAGCACAGGGCGTGGAGTTTAACTGCTAATTAGGATAGGGCAGCAGCAAAGGGCAGAACAGGGGAAGAGGCTGGCTTTGGCTCCCTCAGGAGTTGAAAGGCTTTCCTCAATTCAGCCACATAACACATCCTTTAAGAGGGGAGTGATGGCTTCTTCTATGTTAGCAACAAAGCAGAAACTCTCATGCCAGCACTGCCTTCTGATATTAGCTGTCCTTTTATCATTTATTCAGGAATAAAACTCTCACAAGGCATAGTTATAACAAATGACAAATAACAGCTGTAGGGAAAAGAAGAAAGTGTTGCACTTCATTAGAACTCTGTATGACTCTGACAACCAGAAAGACACTGCCAAAGTGACACAGCTGAAAAGACGAGAGAAATTTCACAGCAGCTGTTAAACCAAATGGGAACTTGTTAAAATTAAGGGCCATTTTCCCTCTTTCATATTTAGTCTCAAAACACCATGTAAAGAAATTCAACCTCTTACAAAGACAGAATGAGTCATTAGGGCAGAAAAGACACGAGACCCTTGCAAAGTTTTCAGATTAAAAGGTAACAGTTAATACCCAAGCAGTTCCTAAAACCCTATGATATATTAATCTGGTATCAGCTTAAACCCTCCAATATTAAAGTAATAAATCCTACCAGACTAAATTCTACTGCTGTTCACTTGGTGTTACAATATTCCATTATAATATGCAAGTATTGAACATGGAGGATGCTGATGGGCCTGTAGCAGCAACAGCAATGCCATCCTGGAACAGACCACACGTTTCCTTCTTCCCAGAGGGGTCAAGGCCATACCTGTCACCAAGTATCAGCACTCCTAAAGTCTCTATGCCACCAGGCACTGGTGACATGTGACTGGTGACTGCAACATGAAAGCGGCTGGGATTGCCAGGGGGGAGCAGGACTGCACAAGGCCTACACAAGTCACACCTGGAGTTGATTTTGTAGAGGTACCACAGCAACCACAGGGAAATACTCGGGGCTAAAAAGTATCCTGCAAGCCAAGCTGTACATTTTGCCAGAAGGATGCTGATTTCCAGAGGGGATGGGATGATTTTGCTTCAATCAGGCCCCGGATAAACACTGACAAACCAAACAAATTAAGTACATAACCAGCCAGCCAGTTCCAGATTATCCCACAGCAGGAGACTGCAGTGCTGACAGGTTTTGTTCTCTATTTCTTCAGAGGGCAGGAGGTGATTGCACTGTGTAATTCTGCATTTAATTAGTAAGAGCTAGTCTTATATTGCAGAACTGAATGTAAGGACAAATGGAAGACACATTCTTGTTTCGAGCAAGGACTTTTCCAGTTAATTGCCATGTAGCATAAGCAAACCGCTGCCTCTGCATGTTTCGGCTTCCTGCTCTGCCAGCAAAAGATCTGCCTCCCTTGGATTCACTGATACCTACAAGTACAAAGATGTCATTGACTGGAAGGCAGAATAGAAATGAGGTGGAATAGAAATTAAAATATTTCCAACATGCCTACCTTCTGGCTTTCAGGCAGTTCTTCCACACTGAACACTTCACTCTGTACAGCTCTGTGCAGAGTGGGCTCAGAAGCCTGTGATATGCAAGAACAACCAAAAGAAGTGGGACAAAACTTGCAGAAGCAGATCCCTGTTTACCGGTCCTGGAGTTCCCCACAATCCCCCACACTGGGAGGAGTTTAGATAAGAAATGCTGAATGGTAGCACACACAACTTTAAATTCCATAGGCAACACTCTTCCCACCAACTCTATGGAGTCATTCCTCCACCGTGGTACCAGAGGAACATTTCTTGTTGAGAGGTTGCTGCTGACTTCAAGTGAAACTAACTCACCTTCAATGTCTCAGTTTAGAAGATGAAAACTCATTGTGGGAAAGAAGTTATTAGCAGAAGTCTCCTCTAAACCAATACTTTTCTCAAAATCCCTAACTGCTTCAGCAACACCGGCAAAGGTAGGGATAATAGCTTGCATACGTGTTTCTCGGTAGAATTTGAAAAATATAACACCAGGGAATTAGCAAAGAATCCACAAAAGATCGACACATTAGAAATATTCAAAAGGTGAAAAACGTCTCCATCAGTGGTTAGACTTCAACTGACACCAGAACCTCTGTCTATGAGGAATCTCCAATCCTCTGTTATAGGAAACAAAAATGAGGAAAACAAAGATTGCCAAGACAAATCCAAGCAAGCACACTATGGAGCCTGGAACAGGTGTCCTGAAAGGAAACTCAAAGCTGGCACTGAATAATGATGGACATACAAACATACACAATCAATAGACACAACTTCTACTACAGGCATGTTCTGCAGTAGCCTACAACAACAATTAGGACAGCATAGTCCCAGAAATGAGTTTTCAAAGAAATGGTACAATCACAGAAGAAAAAAAAGTTGCCATGAAAAAATAAACCTAAATGAAATCTGCTAAAAAATATTTAAGAGGGCAGTAAACCTAGTTTTAAGCAGAGCAACCACCATGTAATGCTGCAACACAGCAGTGAAATTGTGAGTTACCTAAATTGTCACCCAAGGGAAAAAAAAAAGACAAAGAGGCTGAAATTATGTTAGTCAACATAGATAAATCGGTTGACTAATGGACTTGATGCTAACTTAATCTTCTTTTTGGCAGTGCCCTGAAAAGCCTGCTCTTTTGCCTTTTCTTCCTAAATGAAATTAACCTATTCCAGAAAATTAAGAACACTTTACCAGGCCACTGAAGACAGACTGCTTGCTGGATCTGGATCTGTATTATTCCATCCAAAACACAAGATAAACTTTGCAACTCAAAAAACCTGAAAATTGAAGGATTGGCGAAGTGTGGCATCTGGAGTGTCACTGCTCTTCCCTCACACACTTCCTGGCACACTCTAGCACACAGGTTGTACAAACAACCTTTTGTTTGGAACAAGTGTGTTTGGCTCCTGCTACAACACAATTTGTTCTTCATTACCTCAGAAAATGTAATTTCCAGCGCATCAAACAAGATGAAATTTGGGAGCAGAATATTTTACTGTGACTTCAAGCTCTTTTACTTTCATTATAAAACTGAACTGTTAGGTTGGGGTTTTTTTCCAAGAAACTTTTACACAAAAATCTTAATTTCTGAAGGTGTCAAAACCACTATTTTTTTCTTCCTCACAACACAAAAAAAATTGTTTTCTGCAAAAAGAATCTAGGAAATTGATTACTTCATTTTTCACCAACAAAGGTTTCTTCTGTAAAACATCATCTTGCACTCATTTGAGGACCTGCAGTGCTGCCATTGCTCACTCCCTGGAAAAAAACACATGAACACATCTGCATCTCAACATTTCAGGAACTGTATGAAGCAGAGTGACACAGAGTCCCCAGGCAGGTGCAAAGGAGAGCTGCTTTATTGCAAAAACCAGGCCTTTTAAAGCAGTTAGCCCATTATCAGTTACATTCCATTTAAGTATAACAAATATAATTCAACCAATCACCATAAACCACGATGTGAGCATGTAATGGTTACATAATTTGTTTTTCTACCTCCAATTCAGCTGAGTAACTTTCCCATAGTCTTTTTCTGCTTAGCCGAAGTAGCAGGCCTGAGCCATGATTTTACAACGGTAACAAGGCCCTTATTTTATAAGGTTTTACCTATATACAACAAGGAACCTCATTGGTTTGAAAGCCAACAGGGAAAAACTTAAGAGTAAGAATTAGAGGCCATATTTTCTTCTAATATTAACTGGTCACATTCTGAAATGAAGGCTGACAAAGAAAATTTGGCTAAAGAATTGGCTGGAGCCAGAATGCTCCATCACAAAGGAAAAACGCTCAGGGAAACCCCAGTTTGGCACATCTTTCCTCTCAACCTTTGAGCTCTGCCTGCAGGATACAATAAAAATATGCAGTTATCTGTAAAACCTTTAATGGTGATTTTTAACTTGGGACATGAAGTAGGGCAGGAGGAAACATGCTTAAGAATAACAAAAAGACAAAAGAGTTTTAAGTGAGAAAAAGGCTGAGGAAAACATAGGTTGCACTATGTGCCTACATCAATACAACTGAGTGGAATTCCCACCCTCCTGCAAAACTCACAGATGCGATTACAAGGCCTGGCATAATGAATAAAAGCAATGGGAGCTGATGACTAAAGTGTCCCCTCCTTCTGTACTGCCTACTTGCTGCAGAGTCAGTGGGACAATTCCCTCTCTAACGTGAGATTGCATTCAATGAATAGAGAAAAATCAGGAGTAAGAACAGAACATGCAGGACAATGCCTAAAACTGCTGCTAGTTCATTTTAACTCAGAAGCCACCCTCAGATTCATTCTGGGATGGATGTGACAGCAGAAGGAAAATGACAGCCCCTCCCAGTTCTCTCTGTTGTTTTCATATAGGATTGGGCTGAAGGAAGACAAAACCCAGGAGATAAGTTCTGAGGGAGGAAGGGGACCAGGATGGACAGAATGCTGGGGAAGTCAGGGGGCGGACACTGCACACTCTCTCTAGAGACCCAAAAAGTACAGCTTGCCTTCAACTTTTGACGCTTTGGGAACCATGCAAGACCCTTGTCAGCAGCAGCACAAGGCTCATCCCTGCCCCTGCAGACAGCAGAGCAAGGCAGAATGACGTATCTGCATTTCACATTATCTATTTAAGCCAGGATTCACGTATTTTTCCCCTCAGATTGCTGTGTCATGGGAAGCCAAACCCAGTGCTCACTGAACTAGTGTGACCTCTGCAAGGAGAAGCAGTAGATCTTAAAACACATGCTCCTTTATTTCCCTACAGGTGGAACTGGAAATTGAAATGCTCTTGAAATGCTCTGTCCACTACACTCAGCCCGAGCCCGGCAATGTGCTGGAGACTGTGTGGGAACAAGCCCTCTGAAAACAAGCCCACCTTTGCTGTTTCTTGGAAGGGTTGGGTCCAGCCTCTTTGGGCACATGATGAGAAAGATACTTTGTGCCTTACCTCACCACGGTGCATCCTATGACATGTTTTGGGGTGATGTGTCCACATCACACGCCCACTAGCTACAGGCTATGACAGTACCTTCTTCTCTAAACATTTACCCTCCCTCACTTACATATTCTCCTGCAATGTGTAAATGGTATATAAAGATGGTATCACGATTGATTGGGATTGTTATCCATGTACAGGGGTTGGTAAAGAAAGGCAAAGCTGGCTATTCTCTGTATTAGGAAGAAAAGGGAAAAACAGATTGGGAAGCAAACAGCGCTGCTGATACCATTTAAAGTCCAGGAAAGGAAAGCCCTACTTTCAGTAGTCTTCTGATCATTTACAGATTTCTTTCCATGGATGTGGTCATGTGTCTACAACAATATTTGCAGCTGCTGCAACAGTCACATAAATATTGAAAGGACACAAATTCAGAAGTTCAAATAATGACATGCCTTTTATTATGATTAATGTTCATTACTAATAATCCAAGAACCAATACTCTGGAGATGTATTTTGCAAACCTGAACGACATAATGCGAATTACCCACATAATTTCAAACACAAAACTAGATATTTGATAAAGCCCAGGTTAGAAGCCACAAATTTCTTCAACTCTCTAGCACTTAGGGTATGTAGTCGTTTAGATAATTACACAGATTTTGACTCTAGCACAGAGTATCATGTGAATGATTACCTATCTACACATATTTCCCAGAGAAATAATCACAGAGGCTTTAATGGAGAACACCACACAACTACATATGGAAAAAATAACAAGAATCAAACACATTTTATCATAGAATAATAGAAAACAAGGCTGGAAAGGGACCCCAAGGATCATCTGGTCCAACCTTTCTTGGCAAAAAGAAATCTCCACAAGACATTGTTGAGGCACTGAAAAGATGTGGAAAACTGGAAATAGCACTCATTCTGAGGGCATAAATCATCTTTCTCTTAAAGATAACAGAACTGGATAACTATTTCTCACTAGGAAAAGCAGAAAAGCGTTTTATGAGACTCATAAATCCACATCCCACAGACAAGGGAATCCTTACCATTCCTCTCTTATTTCTATCCCCACTCCCTTGGTGCTTTCTTCTATTTTTCAGCAAAGGACAAGGAAAAATGAGTGCAGTGGGAAATCTGATGCTGTAGGAAAACTAACCCACTTGGTACTTCCCTTCTCAGTACTGACAATTCTCAAGGGTAAATTCCTTCCTTCCCCCTATTTTGCTACTTGGGACATTCCCAACAAGGCTGATCCTGGTGTACTGAAGCAAGCGTGAATGTTCACACTGCTCAAGTGGCAACAACATCAGCACCATCCCTTTAAAGATGTTTTTGAAGGATGGATTTAGCAGGGGATTATAGGTAACCTTGTAAATTAAGAAGTTGTTCTGGTGCTTTTCTATTCTTCAAACACCATCTCATCCCATCCCACAGCATTAACTGTCCTGTTTTCAAGTTTTAGGAGGATAAAGAGCATCAAGCACCACAAAAAATAAAAACTGCAGAAAGTACCCACTCATAAAGTAACTTTAAATTCTTCCTCTTGATTAGGAACATACTTGTATACATCTAAAGTGTATGAATTCAAATAGTTATGTCCAATATAATAAATAACAGACTTCCCCAGGAGTCATATAGAGCACTAACCCAAGGGGTTGCAATACATGGAGCTGTAGAAAGCTTACATTTTGATTGTTTTCCGTTCAGTTCAGTACCCTGCATTTTCAGCTCTCTCTATAAAAAATGGATTGGACTTTCTGAGTGCCACTAGAAGCAAAATGTTTTCAGAAAGCCAGGTAAATAAGGTCAGTACTTGCCACATTGAATTAATCCACAGAGGTCTGTTGAGGTAGTGTTTTCTTATACCTCATGGAGAACAAAGGGTTGATGAACACTCTGAGCCTGAGAACAGCCACATCAAAGCAGACCTGAGGGTCATCTGGTCCTGTGCCCCATGCCACCACTGCCAGAAGGAGCTGCCTCATGGAAAAGTTCCATTTTACCTTATATGCACATTTACATTTTTCAGCAGTAATAGAGTGTTTTGACAAGCTGCAATCGACCTCCAGTCTCCAGTGAATTTTGACTTTTTGTTCCAATTTTAAACACCAAAACGCAAATCTGGATATGGAAATTCCCCATAGTACACAAATTAAGAGTCAAAGACATTCTCTTCCTAAAACAATATACAAGGCCAGATTTGTAACTTTCTTTGCCTTTCTCCATTCAGCAGACGGGAATAATCCCATACAACAGCACATGTCTGATATGATTGCCATGGGGAAATTAGAGTCTTATATCTAGAGAAGAAGTGCTACATTACTAAGGTTTCCTCTGCCACCAAGAGAAAGAAACAGTGCCTCCTGGTGATTGAGACTGTAATTATTATTATAAATTTTGAAACACTTTGAATTACGTGGTACATTTTCTTTAAGTGGGCACCATTGTTAGTGCAAGTTGATTTGAACCAATGATTTATTCATGGCTTAATAACCCTGTTTGCTTCACATGCTCAGGATATTTTGCTCAGTATATTGTATTACTGGCTGGTTGCTATAAACAGTCCATTTAAATTTAGACAGAAGCTTTTGGAAAAGTTTTATTTCTAACAGAAATGTGAATTAGAACATTAAGTGCATTGATCAGGAACTACTGGTTTCTTCTAAACTCTTTAACATGTACCTGTGTGCCTTAGGTTCTCAAAAATGTTTAAAGGTAAATCTCTATCTGAAGTTCCCATTCAAACAAAGCCTTCTACTCAGGCCAATCCTAATATTCAGTCAATTGAAAATCAAGAGGAAGTCTGCCAGACAGCACTGCCAAATTGTGAAATTTCTGCAAATAAATCAGAATCAGACTTCCCCATGGTGGTGTTGGTAAAATACATCCAGCCTCAGCAATAAATCTGCAATACCTTTCTCCATGTTCTGAAGTAAGAAAGCTTTGGCTTTACTAGCATTGTTGCAAAGCAGGTTTTCATCAAAACTAGCCATGGAAGGACAGAAAAAGGTCTTTAAAATTTGGCCAGATACAGATTTCTGTCAAGAAATTATACCTTTTTAACCACTGTGAAATTACAATGTACTTTTCTTACTGAAGTTCTTCCAAAGTTCTGGCTTGAAGGTGTTGGAGAAAAACCAGACTGCACCATTGATGATGTACAGAGCTCTACAACCAGCTCCTCTCAGGCTACTTCACCTTTGAATTTTTAAAGATATAGCCAGGAACCAAATACAGTTGTTTGCTCTCCACAGTGCTTACAGCGCTTTATAAGGGTCACATGCTGTTCTCTCTCCTGAAATTTCCATGTTGCAGTTTCTTAATTGGTCATTGTTTTCAGGATGACAGTTCTCACTTGGCTGTTTGGAGAAGGAAATGTTCCTAAAAGAAGCATCACAGTCAAGTATGTATAAAGCTGGCAGGAGCAACACCTGCTCCCTGTAACACTCCTTTCCTCTACTCAGAGCAGGAGATGAAGTCACATGTATGCTAAGAGGCATTGCCTGATTTACAACGTTTTTTTCTGAATAGTGTGAAAAATTAGAATCTAAATCAAACACTGAATTAGATAAAGCCATAAGCTAGAATGATGGGGCAGTGATTGTCCGTGTGTGCTGGGCACTGATGAGGCTACACCTTGAACCCTAGAGTTCAGTTTTGGGCCCCTCACAATAAGGACATTGAGGGGCTGCAGTGCGTCCAGAGAAGGACAACAGAGCTGGGGAAGGCTCTGGAGCACAAGTCTGATGAACAGCTGAGGGAGCTGGGGATGTTTATCCTGAAGAAAAAGAGGCTCAAGGGGGACCTTATCGCACTGTACAACTGCCTGAAAGTAGGTTGCAGCCAGGTGAAAGTCAGTCTCTTCTCACAGCTAACAAGCAACAGGACAAGAGGAAATGGCCTCAAGTTGCTCCAGGGGGGGGGTTAGATTGAAGATTATGAAAAATTTCTTTACCAAAAGGGTGGCCAACCTTTGGAACATGCTGCCCAGGGACATAGCAAAGTCATTATTCTAGCAGGGATTTAAAAGACATGTAGATGTGGCATTTAGGGACATGGTTTAGTGGTGAGCATGGCAGTGCTGAGTTAACGGTTGGATCTTGGAGGTCTTTTCCAACCTAAACAATTCTATGATTCTCTGACATATTAGTATCTGAGTGATGCAATCATTATTTTTGTTAACCAGCACATTTCAAGAAAACATCAGGCTATCAATTAGGATGCAAAAAGTCTGTTGTTCAGCTCAAACAACTTGGCTGGCTGTATCTCCTTTGTCTCAGAACAACACTGAAACATGCACCTCTGTTTGGTCCCTTTAGCCTTTAATGCAGCTGTTCATACAAATCCCTGCCTTAGCTGCCAGAATAACTGATAAAGCAATTTACTTTTTTTAGAAGTTGCAATTTTGGTAAGGTGACAAGGCATGTGATTCACTCTTGTTGGTGTATGAGTGCCTGGGCCAACAGGGTTGATTTTGTATGTTTTTTAAATACTTGACTTTGAACAATTGAAAATAAATATCTGGTTTTCAACATAGATGAAAGACAGTGAAAGTTATATGAATAAATAAATATTAAGTAAGTGATTAATAGGTATCACACTCTCAGGTTCCAGTGCAGCTGTAATTATAGATGAGATTATGCATGGAGTTATTCAGAGATTAAGGAAGGAGAAGACTGGCAGAAGAGAGCAAATATTTTCCATGCTGTGAAACCCAGCTCATTGGCTTTACATTCCTTCTCAGAGTGAAGCTGTCTTGGCCCACTTCCATGGGAGTGTCACAGGAGAGGGGGGACTGAGATGAAGACTCATGGCAAGCAAACCCAAACACCAGACTTGATCGCACCCTTTCCTTTTAAACCCTATATAAATCCATCCACATGGACAAAGGGTTATGGTTCTGAACAATGATTCAGAACACAGATCTTAAGTCAGAAGGCACCAAGCTGATTCACAAACTAATTTTGAACTCCTCTTGCTCTATTTCTGTCTTTTTGCTTACAACTAGCTGTGTTCTGTTGCTCGGCTAAACTGTTTTAATGCAGGTCACTTACTACTCAGACAGAAGGGAAAGGACGAAAGCAGAAGTGTCTGATCTCTTTAATGCACAATCTTGCAGCACTTTCAAAATCCATATGAAGATTGCCTTGTCCTGCTTTGAATTTTATCTGGCTTCTTACTTCTCAAGATACTCCCAATTACAGGCAGACACTGTTAGTTCCTGAAGAAATAAATACAGCAGGATTGTGAGGAAGACAGGGAAGTACAAGAGGCATAAGGAGCAGATCTGATGCATTAGCAGACATCTACCTTCTGAATTCATAGACTTAATATATTTAAATTACTCATAACGTTTGGAAACTTAGGTGTTACTGGAATGATGAGTTATAATACACTTTTTGATAGAAAATGCAGAAGAATTGTGCTCTTGGTGGTGGAGCTTGAGAGTTTCTGAATGTCAGTACCTTTCCACAGCTTGGAAATGCATTAAAGAGCTAAAATAATTTTAGATGAATGGAGAAGGAATGAGTCAAAGAAACTAATACGATGTGAGGGGAAACTATAGCTCCACAGGCAGGCGATCTATAGGTCTCACATCCTACCACCAGCGCTTCTCACAAGGAAGAAGCATTATCCCTGATGCAGCTCTTAAAATGCAAACTGGGCACTTCCAACAGAAATGAAGTAAACCAGATGATGGGATGGTGTCATGCTTTACCTCAGCAAGTAACTAAACACCATACAGCTGCTCACTAATTTCCATCTCCTTCCAGCAGAATGGGAGAGTGAATGGGGTGGGGGGAGATAAAATTTGTGTGTTGAGAAAAAGACAGTTTAATAGCACAGAAATGGAAGGGAAGTAATAATAATAATAATAGAATTAGAATATGCAAAACAAGTGATGCACAATGCAATTGCTCACCACCTGACAACTGACGCCCAGACAGTCCCTGAGCAGTGGCCCCTGGCCAGCTTTCCCCATAATTTATAGGCTGAGCATGACACCATATAGTCTGGAATATCCCCTTGGTCAGCTGGGGTCAGCTGGGGTCAGCTGTCCTGGCTGTGCCCCCTTCCAGCTTCTTATGCCCCCCCTTGCTGGCAGGGCAGCATAAGAAGCTGAATAGTCCTTGAGTTAGTGTCAACACTAACTCAAGCTTAGCAACAACTAAAACATCAGTGTGTTATCAACACTATTCTCATCTTAAATGTGGAGCTCAGCACTGTACCAGCTACTTGGAAGAAAATTAACTCCATCCCAGCTGAAACCAGGACATATGGACACAAACACATCTTTAGCTTCTTCCAGGTACCACAGCTCTAAAAATCTCCTTGTCTAGGACAGAGAAAGCAGCACATAATCTGTCTGAAGTGTATTGGTCGGGCAGCAGTCTCTTGGGAAGGAGGCTCTTGTTACAGTCCACAGCTTGTCATCATCCTAAAGAAATCACATCTTCTGTCTTCCTTTCACAAGGGTGAAAGATAAGAATAAACATTACCAGGCCCAGTTTTGTGGGAGGGATATCAGTAGCATTGGGGTTTGTTCACAACTGCCCAGAAAGCCAGCACAAGAGCTTTCTAACCACTCACACCTCCATAACAGGAAACTAAAAACCATTTTTGACAAGCAGACAGCCACAGAGATTACTGGTGGGGGCATAAGAAAGGGGCTGTATCCAAGACAAAGCTACTTTCATCTCTTTAGCCACTGAAGGATACTTCAACTTCAGACTGTCCTTTTACCAACACCGCAGGGAACTTCCACAACAGCTTCCCCTGTTCTATTCCTGTGCCACTTCAAGGCCACTTCAGCAGAGACCTCACCTCATTTAAAGTCAGCACCAGTCAGGACAAATGGTCCAAAATCAGAAGACTTTTATATAGTATCATTTTATCATGTTTGCAAAATATCTATCTTCCTATTAGAGCAGAGCTGTTCAAGTATTTTTTCAAGTAATGTTTCAAGTGATTTGTGTCCAAAGAATGGCAACGATGCTGGTGGAAATGTTCTAAAAATGTGTAGATGTGACACTTAGGGACAGGATTAATGGTGGACCTGGCAGTGTTAGGTTAACGGTAGGACTCAATGATCTTGGTGGTCTTTTCAATTCTACTTTGAGCTCTAGGATGACTGGAGTAATTCTCTCTCCTGAATCCGCTCTGTTTTCCCTCACTCTCCTGCCCCCAAGGAACACTCAGCATAGCGGGAGAACAGGACGGGCGCTCAATACCCTACACAGACACACAACACACACTCTGTCCAATGCCTTTGCTCCCAACAGGGAGGTGCCAAGCCACTCAGTCCCTGTTGGTGTGGCAGCTCAGAGCTATGGTATTGCAGCCAGGATACCACTACAAATACAGCTGTACCAGCAGCCACTTACAGTATTTAGAGGGCTGCCAATTCAAATCCAACCCAGTTACTTTAAAAAGGATTCAGCACACACTGAGAACCCTGCTTTCAGGAAAGTCCAGGAGTTAAAACAGATCCCTCAGAACAAAAAGGGCCACTGGTTTCTAAAGAAGTGCAACCCACTGCCAGGTGCCCGTCTGTGCCCTCATCCTGCAGTCAGCAACCAAGTGCATTTAGATGCCTCACACACAGCACCTTTCCCCAACCTTCCTCATTTCCCTGATGAAAGATCAGTCTCAGCAGAATTGGAGAAGCAAGGGTGTGTGAAAGGACAAACACAAAATGAATCCTTTGCAGGAACTGGTTTCTCTATCTGTTCTTTAAAAAAATAAGTGCTTTTCTAGCACAACGCAGTGCAGAATAACCATTCAGCTTTCTATTTTAGAATGAATATGTCTTACATGTCCACAGCAGAAAGTTAAACTCAACAAAGAGCTGATCAGCACTTCCTCTTCATTGACATGTAGTATCCTCCCATTCTAGTTTGGGGAGAATTTTAGCCCAACTAAGGAAAGCTTGAGGCCAAGGGCTTGACACAAGAACTCCCCAGGCAGGGACATCTTCCACTGGACCAGACTGCTCCAAGCCAAGTCCAAATTGGCCTTGAACAGTTCCAGGGATGGGGCATCCACAGCTTCTCTGGGTAACCTGTGCTAGTGCCTCACCACCCTCATACTGAAGAATTTCTCCTTAATATCTCATCTAAACCAGCCTTCTGTCAGCACAAAGCCCTTCCCCCTTGTCCTGTCCCTACAGCCCCTGTAAAAAGTCCCTCTCCAGTTCTCTTTCAGGCCAGGCCATAGACAGTTTTGCTGATTACCAGGAACTGAAACTCATTTAAAAACAGGGCAGAGAAAAATAGAAGAGTTGATTACAAACCAGGATCACATTCCAAGAAAAGAGGTGTCAGTTTGATCATTTGTCTTCATCCCACATGGGAGGAAAAATGGGTAGCTTTAAACATTTGTTACAAATGATTAAAAGAATCACGTTTAAAGGTAAGAGGAAACTGTAAAAGACTGGTCCGTCAAAGCAATGGGAACAGCCCAGCTGCAGCAAATGGTTTTGTAACGCTAACGATCAATCAGAAGAAATCCAGCATCTCCTGGGAGGAATTTGCCTCAAAAAGAAAATAACAAATGAGAGAACTGGAGTCAAAATACCAGTAAGGAAGAACAGATGTTGCCACAGCAAGACTGAAACAGTCTAGCTCCTTGTAAGCCCTGTTTGTTGCCTCCCCACTGCTCTGTTTCCCTATCTGTAAAATTTATTCTAAAGCAAATTTATTATTTTAAAGACTTCATGGAGAAGGTGGAGAAGGCTGTGTGTGTGCTAAGGGACATAGTGCTGGCTATTTCTTGCTCTTGCACGCTATTATCAAAGGCTTTGCCTAGTCTGGGATTTAGCAAGACTTTTAATTAATGGCTTCCAATAGTACATCCACACTGGAAAGGCTTCTCTCATTAGCTAATTAGTCTATTGTCTTAATTAGGCAAGTCAGTTTTACTTCCTCATTGCCTTGCATGGGAAACCCCGGTTCTCCTACCTAGGTTTTCCGGCAAGTCAGTTTCCAGCTTCTCTGTCCTGACTTGCTTTTTAGAAGGACTTAGAGCAAGGTGGTGGCAGACAGCATTGCCTCACCTTTCATGCAAGTCTAGACCAGGCAGGGAATGTTTTGTTCACTGCAGCTGTTCTCCTGAAAACAGGGCCCTCTGGAGTCCCTGGCAAGGTCTTGGGCCATTAGGAACTGCCTCATCAGCATCTGTCAGGAACAAGAGTGCATTGTCTTAAAAATTCTCTGTTTTCCTATCAGGATAATGCCAGTGCCAGTGGGATTGGAATGAGATGACCTTTAAAATCCCTTCCAAAACAAACCATTCTCTAATTCTATCCCTGAAGGACCAGAAGACCAGTACATGTGCAGAGATGTCCTCATAATCTAGGTGAGAAGTGACCTGAAGTTGGGCACCTTCCAGCAGGCTGGGTTTGTTGAACTGTTCTGGGCCCAAATGTATCTCATCAAGGAATGCAAGTGGATCATCTGCAGGAGTTGCAAACTTGTGCCTTGTCGGGGACAGCAGAGCCGTGACTCCTGCTGCTCCTCCTTGATCTGACTGCTGGCCATGGTAGTAGCTCTCAGCAGACAAGATTCCTGCCTGTTCCAAGGCAGGAATTTGCTCAACAGCCTCTCACCACAAGTATCCATCCTGTTTCCATTACACATGCCCCTCCTTCTCCCATCACATCCGTGTTTTTCTGCAAGTCCTTGCACCACACTTCTGTCTTCCCTACAGAAACTCCCACGGATGAGCATGGCAGAGGCAGAGTTTGCAATCCATACTGCAATGTCTGACCATTTTGGTGCCTATCAACTACACCTACTCTTAAAGTGTTTTGTCAGCAAGCTTTCCACTTAGTCCAATTAATTTTGACTAATCAGTTTTGATTAGTAGAAAGACTGTTTAAGATAAAAGCCATGAAGGCAGAGCTCACCACTGACTTAATGCTCACATCTTAGATACAGTAGAAGCTATTTTTTTCATTTCTAGTCTTACCTTGAAAAAGCCAAGATAATATCAACAACATGTTGACAACATGTACTTCTACATAAAGGCACCAGTATACTTCATTCTAGTTTAATTTCTCCCTGCAAAGCAGAGCACTCAAAACTCCAGACATACTGCCAATATTTTCAAAAAGGCCAGAAAGAAAACAGGCAGAACTAGGGATGGAAAGCAGAGGACAGCTAACTCTTAAACTCATCTTTATTTTGGAACACCTCTCCTATGGAGGAAAGACTGAGAAAGTTGGGGATGTTTAGTCTGGAGAAGGTTCCAGGGAGACCTTACAGCACCTTCACATACCTAAAGAGGTCTATAGGAAAGATGGAGACAGACTTTTTAGCAAGGGCTGTTGCACTAGGACCAAGGGGTAATGATTTTAAACTAAAAGAGGGTAGATTTAGATTAAATATTAGGAAAAAGTTTTTACAATGAGGATGGTGAGCCACTGGCACAGGTTGCCCAGAGAGATGGTAGGTGCCCCATTCCTGCAACATTCAAGGCCAGNCCAGGGAGACCTTACAGCACCTTCACATACCTAAAGAGGTCTATAGGAAAGATGGAGACAGACTTTTTAGCAAGGGCTGTTGCACTAGGACCAAGGGGTAATGATTTTAAACTAAAAGAGGGTAGATTTAGATTAAATATTAGGAAAAAGTTTTTACAATGAGGATGGTGAGCCACTGGCACAGGTTGCCCAGAGAGATGGTAGGTGCCCCATTCCTGCAACATTCAAGGCCAGGTAGGACAGGGCTCTGAGCCACCTGATCTAGTTGAAGATGTCCCTGCTCCGTGAAGGAGAGTTGGACCAGATGACCTCTAAACATCCCTTCCAATCTAAACCATTCTATGATTCCATGATCTTTGCTACTGCTGTTTATTGAGGTGCTGAGATCATACTGACCGTTTGTAAATAAGCTAATGGTGCCAAACTCAGAAGAGACAGATATTTTCAGTCAGATATTAACAGATACTGCCTGTTGTGAGCATGATTTGCCTTCCACCAGGAATCAGAAGAGTGGAGGTGAGAGGAGAGCTTGAGAGAAAAGCAGGAATACTACCTTTGGCAACTCCAGACTACTCCAAATGCTACTGGAAGCCTCTTCCAGGAATATTCTATGTTGTCATGCCTTGCTTTCAATGTCTGTACCAGGAATTGGAAAGGGTGTTTACTACACTTGAGATAAAGCTAATGCACCTTGTGCCTACATCTTAATGGCATCACTGGCCAAACTCTTCCTGAATTTCAGCTCTAACCTCCTCCCTGGACACACAGAGAAGCCACAGGCCTGTCCTGGGGGTGCTGTAAGGCTGGGCTACCTCACTTGGCTGGGCAATCAATCACAGGACCTGAGATTTGCTGTTACTTGGACTGGCTCATGTCAGCTCTGCAGAGAAGACATCAGACCAGTATTTAGAGATCTCCACCACCTTCCCAGTACTCCACAATTGAGGCACTGTTCAGAAAGTTCCAGAGCATCTCAAAGATGAGGAGAGAGGACTTTGACATGTAGAGACTGAAGAAGTGTCTCTATAGGTACAGAGGCTGAAGAACAAACTCAGCTGGCAAAGGTGTAGTAGTAGAGGGAGACTGCCCAGCCATTCAGCCCTGGCTCTGCTCCCCGAGGTGCCAACACAGAGATATGACCCAGACAACTTCAGGGAAAAGCTGCAGGTGGGGAATGACACAGCGTACAGGCCTTGTCCTCAGACATCACGGGGCCAGGCTAATGACACAGGCTGTTGTTCTCCCATTCTGTTTAAAAAAGTGATGACTTGTCTGGATGTTGGCTTTGGAGTACGTGCTTGGCAATGCCAGCAGATAAACAGAAAGGATTTCCATGGAATACCATTTCTGAAAGAAATACATTTAAGTTATTTTTGATATACTATTAAATCCAGTAGTGAATATTTTGAATGTGATATAATCCATTTTCCTAGAAACTAGCCAAGAAAAACCAACAGCAGCACAAGGGAAGTGCCACCACACCACCATCCCCATCTCACTGTTCCCTCAGGGACATGAGCAGGAGCCTCACGCCTCCCCCGACATCCCCAAACCTTCCCTCCTCCATCAGTGTGTCTTAAAAACACAGTTCCCATCAGCTCTTCCCTCACCAGCACACAGGCAAGCCTGGATCCTTCCTGATGATCCCACCCTGCTCTGCTATGAACTAGGGACCCTCCATGGGCCCACGGAAGTCCCAAAGCCAAGTGCTGACAAATGCATTGGGAGGGCCAATGCAAACCACTAAAAAGGCTGGGCAGGGGTGTTGCAGCAGCCTGCAGGACCAGCCCTTTTGGGACTGCAGGGCCAAAGAACTGGGACAGTGAGATCTGGATGGCTCTTGCCATTGAAACTGGCCAGCAGATGCAAGCAGGAGACAAGCAGGTGGATTGGGTGGGTGCAGAAGAACCAGCCCTGAGCACAGATCATCATCTCCTGGTCTCCAGTAGTTCTACCCTAAAAGCAGAGCCCAAATCCATACCCAGGCACCAGGACTCCAATGTTCTACTCCCTCTTATCTTCTCTACCTGCTGTTCACTCCACAAACAGTCCTATGCCGTGTTTGTATGCAAGTCCAGGCATAGCTTAAGCTGCAGTGACCACCTAAAGGAACAGAATCTCCTCACCCTGCAGCACATAGGAAAGAAAGTTAGTTACTCTGCACAAGTCATTGGAGATTCCTGGACCACCTGGAGAACATCTTTTCCTAAATCACTCCTTCTGAATTTCCTCACAAGTAGGACAGAGCTAAAGCCACCAGAGGAGCCCTGTGCCCCCATCCTGGCTCATGCAGGCATCTATGGGCACACTGGGGAGGCTGCTCCCTCCCACCTGGCTGTCAGGCAGCATTCCCTGGGGCAGCATAGGCCAGGGCTCCATTTCTTAATGCATCCAAAAGCAACTCTGCTGTAGATTTCACCCATCCCATTAAGATTCAGCTTGATCTATTTTCTATTGCAATATCTGCAGAAATAAAACTCACAGCTGTGATCTGAAGGCCAGACAATGGGCCAAGAGTAACTTGACGTATGTTAAACTCCATATAAGTTACGGCTCATAGAGCCCACGGGAACTGCAGGTTGAGTGCCTGCTCAGCACCACAGGGCTGGGGTTCACTCCCACGAAACACCAGGGTCTCTTGAGCCCAACTACCCTTACTGCAAAACATGAATGTCTGCAACAGGCAGAGCTGCCACCTCTCCCCTTGGGATGGGGAAGAGGTGCAGCTTGATCAGTCTGAGCATCCCACCATCCACCCTGGGTCACTTTTCCTGTGCTTGGTACATCCCATCACCACTCCTGCTGTGGCCAGATTCTCACCACTCCATTAGCATTTGCACTTATCCCCCTCCTCCCTCACCCTCTGTGTATCCTCCTGCCCCAGGCCCGCAAGCATTGCATTCACATGAAAGGACAAGCAGGGATTCAGGGCAGGTGGGACTCTGGGCTGCTGGACCTCAGTCCTGTACAGCCACTGCAGCGTTTGTCCACATCACATCTGAAGGTGATGCTGGGGATTATTCAACAAAGCAAGAGGTGTCTCAAAATCAGGCATCAAGGGGACAGTCTCAGAAGACAGGGACTCACTAGTCCTCATTCCAACTTTCAGGAATGAGGAGAGTTAAACATGAGAAAGCTACACCACAGGTTTCCTTTTACATCTTCCAGAAAAAGAAGTCCCATCAGACTGGGGCTGCTGGGGACATGACTGTCCTGGGACTGTGGCACAGCCTTCTCCTTGACAACCAACCCAAAAGACTGTCCTGTCCTCCTCCACCCCTGCTCTCTGCTGTGGGACAGACTTGGAAAGAATGAAACATCCTGCACAGAGAGAGAAAAGCAAACAAAATGCAAACAAAATGAAAAAAAGAGAAAAGCATACAAAACCCATCTCTGAATTAATTTCCATTTTATTTATAAGTCATGACATGACAGTTGTCTTTCTAAGCCTTTTAATTAATCAGAGGGAACAGTTATTTTGAGCACATATGACCACCTTCTCTCTTCCTGAAACACATTCCAGCTTGTGTTGAAGGACTGTCTGCAAGGTAATTAATTATTTACCATTATCTACGCCAGTAGTTGGCTCTCCAAATCTTTTAGGAACATCAAGTCCTGGGGCAGCAATATTCTTTGGGGCTGAAAAGAAAAGAAGAAGAGCCTCTGCTAGAGACAGGGAAGGGCAAAGGACTTGGAAGGGTTGAGAAAGGGAGAACAGGAGCTCAGCATTATGCTGAATGTGGCTTGCTCTCTTGTCCGTAGGGTGGCCCTCTGGGGTGTTATTTTACGTGATACAAGACAAATCTGCCTAATAATTGGATTTTTGTTTCAACTAATTTGAGGGTTACTGTATAGAGACCTACATGTGTAACAGAACTTTTGTCAAACACTGCAAAGACAGATATTCCTCAGCTCAGAGATGCCAGAATTACTGTTTCTAGTGGAAACCTGATTAATTCCTCTCAAATCATGTATTTATCACATGACCACATACCATCTGCCTCCCAAACCACTGGTACACCTGAAGTGCACGCTGAGCACTGCTTACTGAGTGCTTCAACTGCATTCCCCAGCCACACATCCATGACTTACAGTTCTGTATTCAAGTCCTGCTCCAAACTGGGGTTTGGGAGTGGGAGGAGCAAATGCCCGGGAGTGGGAGGAGCAAAAATTTCTGCCGGGAATTACACAGAATTTCACAAAGGGGCTCCTGAGATGCAGCGGTCCTAAAAATACTCGGATCTACATAAAGTGTTTTTTCCTGAAAAAAAAAAAAAAGTAGAAAAGAAAAAAAAAGCAAACCCAAATATTGAAAGCTTTGACCACACAGATTTGATGGGATGGAATTCCCTTGGGAACTCCATTGGAGCTGCATGAAGGACCAATTTAGAAGTGTTTCTGAAGCTACTGCACTACAAAGCAACTTAGGAGTTGCTCATGCCTGAGTGAGCTGCCGCTTCCTCTGGAGCTCTGGGAGCACAGCATGGGAGCAGCACAGCATGGGGCCACAAATGCCACTGGGAGCAAGAGGGTGGCTGAGCCTCCTCCTTGGCACTCTGGACACAGCCCAGGAGGAGCTCAGAGCAGAACTGCTGGAAGGAAGGATGTGCCAGGGCCTGGATAGGAATCCAGCCTGAACCCTCATCAATGCAGGAGCAGGTGAAGGTGATGCCATCAGAGACCTCTCCAAATCAGCTTGGCCATGGAGCTGTGCCTGTGGCTCCAACACAGCCTGAAAAAATGCCATGTCTCCGTGTCTCACCGTGCAAGACATCTTCTAGGAAAAGACAGGTCAAGACTGTTCTCCACTTTACGCTCCTATTACACTCAAAGTTCGCACTTCACCTTAATCCAAATTGATTTTCTCACGTTTCATCCCACTGTCACTCCTGCTTCTCCCACCTCCTGCAGCCAGCAGCCCCACTCCAGCACCTACCTGAAGAGCCACAGGAGCAGGGGGCTGCAGCAGAGGGACAGATCCATCCCCACCTGCACTCCTGCTCCGCTGCTCCCAGAGCCCACCAGCTGCACTCAGGTAGACCCCCGCTAGAGACCACTTCCAAAAACTTTTCTGCACCAGCCCTACAGCCCATGCCCTCACTGTGCTGAGCCCCAGCCCCAGCAAGGCTTCTCTGGAGCAGCCCTAACGCTGCAGGTACCATTTCCACGGTTGGTGCCACAGGGGGGAGCACTGGCAGTCAGCTTGATATGGCAAACTCATCACCGACCAGTTGGTGCATCAGTAACAAAGCTAAAAGCAACCACTGGCATGGATTATCCCCCCCAAGAGCAGAAACATTTGTCAGCAGCTCACCTCTCTGATGTCACAGGTGCCCATCACTGCTGAAGAGCAAGGGGGTGCTGGGTGCCACTCTTCTACATCAGAGGACCCAGCGGGTGGGGAAGGGGAGACCTTGGAATGCCAGCAACCTTCATACCGTTTAACCAACACACAGCCTGTTCCCCTGAGCAGAGGCCCCCAGAAAGCCCAGCCACCTGTGGCAGGGCCCCCCGCATTTCAGGGGGCCACGGGCTGGGTACATACACAGCACTGGTGGGAGTTAGCTGTAGACAAGTGAATCAGTGGAACAGATGAGCAGCTCCTGAAGCATCTACCCACAATGTACAGCAAGAAGAGATGTAATTTCAGGCTTGTGGCAGGTGCTGGAGGGTTTGTGGTGCTAAAAAAATTAAAAAAAAAAATCTCAACACCTACATATAATAGATAGCTTTCTAGGACAAGGAAATCCTGCAGTAGCTGGAAGAAAACCAATCACAGTTCTCAACTACATCTGAGGTAAGGAAACAGAACATGGTCCAAAACATCTCCTAAAGGTCAGTTTCACAAAACTAGAAAGAACCAGACACAAAAATAACTGAGAGAAAGCACTTAAATATAAGTAAGTGTGACAACGCTTATTGGAGGATGTTTAAGGATGCCTTAGTAAAGCCCTCTTTCCCACCAAGAAAAGCAACAGTATATATATAAAAAAATTATTTGGTTTAAAATAGGATTTTTTTTTAAGACAAGAGCCAAATTAAAAAACAAATTAAATATGTAACAAATCAAAAATCCACTATAAAATTAGAGCTAGAAATCAACACATTTTATAAAGAAAGCTAAAAGATATTAAAACAACCTAGAGGCAATAGGTGTATCAGGAAAAAAGCAACAATCTATCAATACATTAGCCTTGATGCTGAAAAAGTACAGTGAAAGTATCCTGGCAGAGAGGATGTAGAAAGTATAACCATTACCTTTTATCTTTGCAAATAAGGATGACTTAAATCTCAGCTCTAGCAAAATTCTCTGCGAAGCGAGTTGGGAAGATCCCCAACACCATCTGCTAATTGTCCTTCACATCTGTAATTAGAAAACCTGCACTCAGAGCCTATGAAGGAGCTCACCCAAATTCCTAACATTGACTTTAAAAAAAAAAAACAAACCAGAAGCATGTCCCAGGCCAGCCAGGAAGTTCCAGAGGTCTTGGAATAATAAATTAAAAAACTCTGCTCAAGCAAACAAAAACTTAGCACTGTGCCAGTATTTCCAGAGGATGAATGGCTAACCTGGGAAATGCAGCCTGGTCACCCTGCCTGTGCTCCCAGCAGGGCAGGGAGCAGCCAGCACTCAGGGATGGAAACACAACTCCTGTTAGTCAACACAGTTTTCTGGCTGGAGGGCTTGTCAAACGGAACTAGTATTTCTTCTGAGAGTTTGCATTTGGCTGACAAAGGTAACTGTGTTGACATAATACATGCAGACTTCTGTGTGATGCCTGACTTTGGCTGGGGTGACAGTTCAAGAACAAAATCCCCCACGCTATGCAAACAGCCATGTATAGTGTATATCCAGAGGATTAAAAGCCAGTTGAGCCAAATGACCTCATTAGAGTTGTACCTGCACTGCCTGCCCCTACAGAGGTTTTGGATCCCCACAGATGATGTTTGAAGAGGGAAAAGGGCGTGTGAGGCAGCAGAAATTGCTCTCTGCACACAAAGCTCCAGGCAGTACTGCTGGGAGATGTAGGTTTCCAGGGAATTGTTTGGGCTGTGTTGCCTGAGTTTGCAGCAAGTTCAGAACTAGAGAAGGGTATTGCCAGAGCCTCTGCCTAGGGAGCAGGCTAACTCATTGAAAAATATTGGCTGGTTTTGGAGCTAATTTTCACACTTGTAAAGCTGGCCAGAGCCAGAATGGAAAGCTGTAAACTCAGCCATGCCAGCAGCCTTTGGCCAGTCCTGATCGCACATGTGCCACATAGTACACGGCTCACGATCATTGTTTCTTACTTGGGTCCTGATCTGTGCTCAGCACTCTGAGCACCATCCAGGAACAACACTGGACACATCAACTTACGTTATACCTTCCAATATGGAAAGAGAAGTAGTGTGATTTCTCTGGAAAGGGCAAGTTCCTGTTCTTCCCAATTTCCCCAGTTCTCAGGGCAATAGCAGGATGGTCAAGTCTGTCAAAGTTTTCAGCTGCCAAAAAATTTCACCCCTCCCATAAAGACATACAGACATCTCTCCTGTGAGAGGAGCAGGGTTATTCCTCACACCCTTCACCCTCAATCATGTAATTGCCCTGCACTGTGGACATACAAACCAAAGCCTAGAGCTTTCTTTGAACCTCTCTGACCACACAAATATCTCCAAGTGTCCAGGTAGCTGGATGTAGGAAAGCCTAGCACCAGAAGTTCTCCAGCATGACTGCCTGAACAGTCAGCTGTGGCTGTGAACTGTCTACCACAAAGGACACCTGGGGCTTTCAGTGAATCCCAATTTCCTCTGCCCACAGGCACCACTCCCCTCCTTCCTCCTGTTCAGCTCCAGGCAAATGCTGATGTGAGATCCTGCCCAACAGTCACACTCTTGTAGCTATGTGCCATTGTAGCTGTGGGCAGTGCTGAAGTGACAAGTGACAAGTACTTCAGAAAAGTCCAAGGGAATGGACCAAAAACCCCACCCTCACAAAAGTGATCACCCACCACAGCTACTGAAGCAGTGCCAGTTACACATCCCAGCCTGAATCCAGCTTATCCTGACAATACAGTTTTAGCTCCAGCTAGATGACTTGTGTGAGCTTGCTCCAGAAATGGAGGGCTTGGTGCTTCCAGGATTTGGCAAGAGCTGACACAGCCATCACAGGTGCCCTTTTCATTTATTGAATTGGCTTAGTGTATATTTGCACATGAGCACATAAACTCTTCATCCAAAGGACTTCAATCTGGCTGCTGGGCTCCAGATGAGCCCCTCTCATTCATATGGCTCCTCACATGTCAGGAGGAGCATGAACTGAGCTGAGATCTCTGACTTTTTGTCCTGTGTCCAGGGAGGCTGACAGACTGCTTACTTCGCAACACAGAGAGATGCAGTATTGTCTGAACACCCTAAGCACGAATGTTCTTTTCAGCAAAATAAGATGAAAACAGTTAGATGCAGGTTAGACATTTTACTTTACTGAACCTCAGACCACCACCACTGGCCTGATCACCTCACCCTCCTGCTGCTGAACCCCTTCGTGATTTAGCACAGGCATTCCCAGTTTAGGCTGTGACTGAAGGAGGAACAGTGCTCAGGTGAACAAAGGAGGATGGGTCTTGAGACCTACCACTGCTTCAGTCTGTCACACTGAATTCCCCACTAGTCACATTCAAGTGCTGTGTGCAACAAGAGCCATGTCCCCTCAAACCAGGAAGGTTAGCACTGTTTGCATTTGTGTTGGCTTTATTCATACATGCTGACAGCTTGTACAGAGAGCGGACAACAGGCTACTGACAAGGACTAAGATCCGGAAAATATCTCTGTGGTTGCTTCAACACAAAGCCGGTTTTTTTCACTTTCACAGGAGCTTTAATTCAACTCACAGTGGAGGCAGTCTTAAAAAATGAAATGCATTCAAGTGATCAACGATTTGAAAGGTAATAAAAGCAGTTAATGGCTTCAAATCTGCTTGCAGTCAGATAACATAAACAGCTGGTTATCTCGGGCAGAAGGGTAGGGCGCTTATTTTTCTTCCCCAGAACCACTAAATAGAAGATTGCAGCACCCACATTTTAAAGCAAAGCTGAAGAGAACAGCAAATACCTTTTCCAACTATACTGCAGTTCTCATAAACCCAGTGTACAGCCTGTCTGTGTACTATGGGTGCTATGGGCAGCATTTTATGTACCAGTTAAAAAGCAACTCACTATTTGAGGTCACTGCATCCAGTGCCTGCCCACGCCAATGGCCATTTCTGTGCTTTCTATCATTAATAAATCAATCAAATGTTAGAGGCACTGGAGTGAAATTGTCCCATCAACCTTATCTGTCAGTACTTTTACTGAACTTTGTTGAGTTACTGCGTATTTACAGAAGACTGAGAGAGACAGTGAGACATCAGCATCTCAAAATACTTGCAACTTGCACATCATAAACACTACAGATATTTCATTAAAGCTATTTTACAAGCTATAAAACTGAAGGTCATTTTATGTCTCTCTCTATAAAAGCAGTGATATAGTCCTCAGCAAATCATACTCTATGGTACAATTTAAGCAGCACTACACTTGACTCTTGAAACTCCTTACAGAGCAACCTATATCCAGTATCATGTCTCTGTTAATACTGATATCCAGTAGTATTTCTTTGCTAAAATAACAAGACTTTGAGAGAAAGAAATTTACACCCTCAAGTAATACAGCCTTCTTAAAAATACTGAATAATATCAGCTTAACAATTTTCGTAGATGAATTCATTAGGCAGGTAAATATATAAGGCTACAAAGCAGACATCCAAAAAACTACCAGTGGAAAAAATATGTAAATTCTTCACTCTGCTTTCAGCATAGCAGCTTTATGATGAAAATACTGAAACACTGAAACGCTGGAACACAAAAGCAAGTGTACAGCTTTGTAATGGACTCTTCTTAAAAACCCGAGCGCTCTTGCTCAGCACCTGACGTGGCACTCGGAGTCGTCCTCACCTGCGCCTCTGCCCCGCTCCTCCCAGCGAGGGTCGGCTGAAGGGACGTGGGTTTTACCTGAGTTGGCTTCTCCGTTTGCAGCTGCCTCTGGGGGACAAAAGTTTCGAAAAGTCGGAGGACAGCAGCAGCAGCGGGACAGGACGGGCAGAAAGCGAGCCGGGAACCCGGCGGCAGCCCGGTGACCGGAGAGAAGCGACGGGCGGGCACTGCTCCAGCTCACCGGCAGCTCGGAGCCCTTCGCCGGGGCAGATCGTACCCGGAGCTCCCCGGCGGAGGTGCCCTCACCGCCCCGGTGCGGGGCTGCGGTTCTGCCCCC
>VZTG01005559.1:23752-42222 GCA_013397845.1 Melanocharis versteri | reverse complement strand
CTTCCCTTTACCTGTGCTCCAACTTTGGATCCTGCAGAGCTTCTACGAGCCACCCACGACTGGCCGAACAAGCCGGACTGGGCGGCCCTCCGAGCTAGAGGCGAACCCCTCGGAGCTGTGGCTTAGGGCACCCAGCCCCCAGTCGCTCCTCGGCTTGCCAGCCGGGCTCCAAGCAAGCCCGTGGGCAGCGGCAGTGCTTGACTGGAAAGAACCAACACTTCCCACTTCAACACGTGTCGTGCATTGATTTATTTTTAAGGTGCTGGTATTGGTAGGGAAGGTTGGTTTTGAAAGGGGAAAGACTCTGGACACGTCTGGGGGTGCCCACAGGGAGGACATTTGGGAAAGAATGTTCTTCAGAACACAAGTAATAGGGGTTTTTATCCAAAATTGTGATCACACTCTGCAGCCCAAGAGCAAAGAGATCCCAGCACGGTGCTGGGTTAAAGATCCCACTTCAGACTCAAAGGTAAAGTGCAGCCAAACAAACAGCAGGGCACAGACCCCAAAATGCTGAATTTCTGCAAGTCTTGGAGAAGTCAGTGCCAGTGAGAGGCCTTTGTGAGTGAGAGGCACTGTGTGACCTCAGCCCCTATCAGCTCCCAAAAATGCAGCTACAGAGTAGTTGTGCAGCCCAAGTTATAGAAAAGCTTCATTAGGTGCTTGCACTGTCTGTGTTTCAACATACAAACCAGCTTCTCAAATGGTTTAATTCAGCCTTTTTGGTCACCGTAGGAACTGCTGCATCCTGGGAGGTTTTTACAGGAGGGTTGCACTTCTCAGGGAAGCTGCTGAGTTCTTGGAAATACGGCTTTCAGCCTTCTTAAAATTCTGGTGCCACAGAAAAGATAAATCAAATGCAAACCTTGGTGGCTCGTTGCCATTAACTGCCCAGAACTCGCTGTATTGATAAAGTCCAGGGATCTCTGTCTGTTCAGCCCAGTGAGGAATATGTTGGTATATTAAAGTTGTTCCTGTCCTTTACAAGCTGCCTTTAGGTTGGGAATTGTGCAGGAGGGCAGAACTGGGGCTGTGTTTGTGTTCAGTGGATAATGCCCAGGTCAGCCCCATCAGTGCTGATGCCTTATCTCAGCCCCACACACCTGTGAGCCACTGAGGTTTCTTTGCACAGATAAATCAATTTTTCAAGGACATCCCCTGAGCTGAGGAAGGCACCACACAAACACCACTTTCACAGGAGGTACCTTTATGTCTCTCTGCAGTTTAATCTGAAGCATGACAGAATGTGCCAGCCTAAGGACACCTTGTCCAGCCTACGGAGCGTTTCCAAGGAAGGAATTCTCTGCTGATCAATGGCTGTTAAAGCAGGGGGTTAACACAGATTCGTCACTTTGAGAGATGTGCGTGTGCCTGTGTGTGTTCTTTCATTACTGGTCACCCTTTCTAAATCATGCTCGAGAGGGAAAACCGGGCCTTTCTGCCAGGACGTGACAAAGTGTCAGGTAAGGAGTTTGCAAACTGTGTTATGCTCCTTCTGGAGCTGTCTAGAAGGAATTCTGAGAGTGAGTGCACCTCCATTGCTTCCTGGAGCAGAGAGTTATCCAATGCAGCAGCAGGACATCTGGCCTGACGTGTCTGGATTCAGGATCTAGGAACAATTTTCTTCCAAATGGCAGAATAGTGGCATCTATTTCATCGCACACAACCAGTTTCCTTCTGTTTTTTTTTTTATAGCTAAGAGAATTCCAAGGCTTTTGCCTTTCCCTTTTTATCCCTTTTTATCCCTTTTTATCCCTTTTTATCCCTTTTAATCCCTTTTTATTCCTTTTTATCCCTTTTTTCCTTTTCCTTTNCACAACCAGTTTCCTTCTGTTTTTTTTTTTATAGCTAAGAGAATTCCAAGGCTTTTGCCTTTCCCTTTTTATCCCTTTTTATCCCTTTTTATCCCTTTTTATCCCTTTTTTCCTTTTCCTTTTTTCCTTTTCCTTTTCCTTTTCCTTTTCCTTTTCCTTTTCCTTTTCCTTTTCCTTTTCCCTTTTCCTTGTCCTTTTTCCATTTCCTTTTCCTTTTTCCATTTCCTTTTCTTTTCCCCTTCCTCTTCCTCTTTCTTTTTCTTTCTCTTTCTCTATCCCTTTCTCTTTTTATTTTCTCTCTTTTTATTTTTGTGGTTGACGTAGATTATAATTTTTTAAGTTTTGCTATGTGTATCTAAGACCTATTTTCTTCACACTGGAATTCACAGAATCCCAGAATCCTGAATGGTTTAGGTTGAAGGGACCTTAAAGTGCATCCAGTGCCACCCCCTGCCATGGGCAGGGACACCTTCCACTGGCCCAGGTTGCTCCAAGCCCCATCCAACCTGGCCTTGGACACTTCCAGGGATCCAGGGGCAGCCACAGCTTCTCTGGGCCCCCTGTGCCAGGGCCTCACCACCCTCACAGGGAACAATTCCCTCCTAATTTCTTCCTAATCCCATAGCTAATTGGTATAGGATCTTTCCTTTGAATTCTTTTCCTCTGAAATGTTGGCATCATGGATGTTTGGTGTGAACCATCTGCTTTCATTAGTGCTGCATTGTCTGGTCTTTCAAAAAATTCAGCACTTTAGCAGAGAATCAGCAGCACTTTGCAGAAATAGCCCAGACCCAAACCAAGAGCTGTCTCAGCTGTGGGTGTAGTGAGGTTGCCCACAGCCTACTCAGAGTATGTGCAAACAGACATAATCATGAGGTAAGAGAAGTCAAATTATGAGAATTTGCTATGACAAGTCTTTCCTGCTTCACAAATATACTGAATAAAAATGCATCATCTTTATTTTAATTGTGCATATGCCTGAAACTGTGGGGTAGCCATGTGCAAGACAAGCAGAACATTTTAATCTTAACCCAATGTGCCATTTCTTCATGGAGGTTTGAAAGTTGTGCTGCAATTCAGTTCAGAAAGAATTGTTACATTCAGCTGTCTCTGGCTACTGCAGGTTTGGGCTGCCCGTTGTGAGTGTGGTCAGAAGGTCAAGGCTGTTTGTCAGAGCAGATTTAGATACCTGATATCCAAAATAATTGCAGCCATCCAAGACTGAGCTTCTCACACTGAGGCTGTCAATTCCTACCTTATTTTGGGAATTTTCGCTGTGTGTTCTATGAGGTTTAGCCAGAGCCACATCAGCCCAGTGCTTCCTTCCATCTCCAAACGCTGGCAGGGTTCAGCCACTGCTTGGCTCTGTGCCCGCCCATTTATTGTGGAAAAAAACAATTTCCAAGAGCTGCCACATCAGGACTTAAATCACTTGGTGGGGATTTCAGGCTGAAATAATGATGTTCTTTGAAAACAACAACTTTATCCACCTCTTGTCCTGGAGAAACCTGAGGTGACGAAAGCCACTGCGGGGAAGTGGCAGGACAGGCTGGTGGCAGGGACAGGACTGTGCAGCTTCCATCCAAGAGGTCTTTCCCAACCCTGATCACTCCATGATAAGAAAGATGATCTCTCTCCCGCGTTTTTCAGGGTCACTGCCACTTACTGAGCCTCTGGGCTCACCACTGCAGGATCCTGCCCAACGGCCCCCTCTTTTTGCCCTCTCCTGGAGGCTAAAAGAGCCAAGGGAACAGCAATTCCATCCCACGGGAGCAGATGGTTGGAGCTGAGTCGCCAGGAATCCATGACAAAACATGCTTTGGTGGTTTCCAGGATGGGAATGGAGGTTGGGATGTCTCTGCCAGTTTTGACATTCCAGAGTTGCTGTTCCAGGTGAGAACTAAATAAAGGCTTTATTCAGCAGTTTTTACTTGGCCGGAGTCCCCCAACCAGTGCATCACGTGCTCAATAGAGGGCTAATACCTTCTAATAAAATGCTTTTTCATTCTGCTGGATTAAGAGCAGTCAGTCAGAGAAAACTATTGAATTTTATTTGGCTACAATAAGCCCGAAAGGCAACACTTCAATATCTCTGATCCTCCAAGGGCCCCTTTCTCATCTACAGTAAGTCCTAACATATTGCTGGAACTGACCTAACTGCACGTAGATATTTTTGGGGGTCTTTGGGGATTTCTTCACTGAGGAAAATTAAAATTCCTGAGGATGGGGAACGGAGAGAAGCCTTGCACTGTTTATAGATGGGTGAGGAAAATAAGAAAACAGATGTTTTTGGCCTCTCCAGTCTGGGTCTCCATGGTCATTACATTTTTGTAGCTGTAGCTCCATTATAGAAAACAGCCTTACCTAAAAATGATACCAACAAAGGAGGATCCTTCCCATGAGTCCTGTAGTTCCTGCATTCACTAAGTGCTCGTACATGTTATTGAATGCATTTTGTGTATTCTCTAGGAGAATGTAGCAATATAAGCAGAAAAAAACTGTGTTGCCAAAAAAAAGAGAAAAACTTTGAGCAGACATCAAAAAGGACGTGATTTAGAGGAAACAGGAGTGAGACTGGAGCTGCTGGATTGGCAAATAAACAAACAGGGAGGAAAGGGAAACAGCTCTGGAAGCAGTCAGTGCCCAGCAGGAACTACAAAGGATGATGCTCTGCCAATTCCAGCCACACTTTCTTTACAATATCCACAGTGATTACAGGGAGGGCAAAAACTTACAAATTAGCACATCTTAAAAAAAAAAAGAAAAATTCATTATAAATACATAATAAAAACTCACGTGACAATGAGCATGTAGAAATGAAATCTCTTAGTATCAGTTAAAACAATCAACTGATTCACAATCAAACTGATTAAGTTTATTTCCTCTTGATTATACAATATATATCACTTATAACAAAACCATGCAGGGAACCATGCACTTTTGAAGGGCTAGCACAGCAATTCACCTGGTTTTAAAATTTCAGTTTAGGTAATTGGACAGAACTTTGCAAGCTGCCAGAGCCATTGCTGTGCCCCATTTGCCACATGTGTTCCATGTGAGGAACCCTGTGCCCCTGCCAGGGTTGCCCAGTGGGTTTGACTGGCTTGAGGGAAAGACAGTGGAGTTAATGTCTGGGATTATTTATTCCCTTGTGTTATAATGAGACTGGTGATTTTCTCTGCTGCTTACAATGGGATCAGCAGTTGCCTCTTCAGATCAAGCTGCCTCTTCATCCTGGAAGTGTCCAGGGCCAGGTTGGATGGGGCTTGGAGCAATCTGGGATAGTGGGAGGTGTCCCTGCTCATGGCAAGGGGTGGCACTGGATGGGCTTTAAGGTCCCTTCCAACCCAAACCATTACAGGTTTCTATGAAAAGAGTCCCTTTGGTGTGGCTGTTGTTCTAAACAACATCCTAACTTTTATATGGCTGATGAACTTTCCCATCAAAATTGGAAGCAGCAATAATCTGGGGGTATTAGGAAGGAAGGGAGGGCTTGTTTTGGTTCTTTGGTTGGTGGTTCCCCCTTAAAGGCAGAAAACAAAGGTACTTTTCTATTTCATATTATGAATATTTTTACATGTGAGGCCACATATTAAAAAAATAAATATTGTATTCAGTATGAAGCAAGAGTGTCTTGTCACTCCAGCAGCTGTGAGAAGCCAGGCAGTGCAGCGGCAGGGCTGCACAGGTAACCCAGGGAGCTTTCCATCAGCTCCTTGGCATATCCTGGTGGGAGTCTCAACCTGCACCCAGATCCAGCGTGGCCTGATTTCTCCAGCCAGGGAAAAAGTGCCAGAGGTCTGTCCTGGAGGCTGTCACTATGCAGAGTGCAAGTGTGCAGGTGGTTATTTCTGTGATATGGTTTAATGACATGGTGGCACTCAGTCAGAGGTTGGGCTTGCTGATCTTGGAGGTTGTTTCCAACCTTAATGATTCTGTGATAAGTGAGTGAGCAAGGGAAAGGAGCCCCCTGAGGTACTGAAAAGCCAAGAGGGAAGAGGGAAGAGGGAAGAGGGAAGAGGGAAGAGGGAAGAGGGAAGAGGGAAGGGAAGTTCAGAGAAGAGAAGTTCAGAGAAGAGAAGTTCAGAGAAGAGGAGAGGAGAGGAGAGAAGAGAAGAGAAGAGAAGAGAAGAGAAGAGAAGAGAAGAGAAGAGAAGAGAAGAGAAGAGAAGAGGTCTCAGGTTCCCAACCTGTGTCTCACAAAGTTTTCTTGCCTGTAGCTCTTGCAGTCCTGTATAAATAGCAACTCAGTTCTAATTTGAAGTGATCAACTGTGTTACATTTACCCTGTTAGAAAAAGGTAAATACATCCCGTCTTTAAATATCAAACAGTCCCAAAACAAACCATCAGGACACTCTTTTCAACACTCTGCTTTGCAATTGATGTTGCTCAGCAGGTGGTATTAAGGCATTTAAATATCAGTCCTCAGGGCTTTTTTGGTAAATTTGCAAAAAAAAAAAAAAAAGAAAAAGAAAAAGAAAAAGTGCAGAACAACACTCCCTTTCAGCATAATAACCTTATGGAAGGTTTAATTGGTTCTCCAGACACCTTTGTTATTTCCACAGCCTTTCAGTTCTTCACACAAACCTGAGCCAGGCATTACTTTCAAAGCTCTATTGAAATGAAGCAAAATGAAAAATCAGCAATTCACTACTTCATGCCCATTTAAAAGGTGTTTTTAATGTCTTAATAGAAAGAGAAGTATCTGGGGAAATAGACAGCTGTTTTACAGTAGAGAAAATCGAGTGTTTGGGAAGAAAAAGTGCTTTGTGCTATTTGCTATAATGTTTTTAAAAGTCTTTAAATAGTGATTGGTGAAAAGTAATCTTAGGTAAGTGTGCCTGCTCCTTGTTGGAGATAAATTAACAGGCTTCATATTAATGACAAAAGTTCCATTTTGGAAAAAAAAAACCACCTTTTCCAATTTGCACTTTAGAAACTTTTTCACTGTGTTGTTTGTTATGCTGAAAGAAAAGAAGGAGCTCCAGTGAGGATGAGATTTAAACATTGATTCTCTCAGCCCATGACTGTCTTCCAAAACTCAGGTTTCTGGCTCTAGAGTCAAGAAAAAAATTAGGGACTTCACGCGAAAATTTAAAATCTTATAGTCCAAGTGGCTTTTATAGAGCTGTCTTGTATTTGAGATATGTGTGCACTTCTCCAAGGGAGTAGAGGAAATCCAGTAAGGATTCAAATTATTAATATTATGTGAAGCACACAAGAAAAACAGTCCAGGCATCGATGCTGAGCTCCAAAATATTACTCCATGAGAAGTTATAATGTGCATGCTAATGAAATCCTCACATCATTTTTTCACAAATGACAGACAAAATCAAACAACGTTAGGAATTTTTTAGGAAAGGAACAGATGGGGAAAAACTTCCCAAAAGATGTAATTGCTGCACTGTGTGTAACTGTATTGTCCCTGCACTTCAAGTATTATTTGGTGTTTTGATCCCCTACCTTAAAAAAAAAAAAAGGAAGAGAGCTGGAAAAGGAGCACAGGAAGTCAGAAAGGATCATCAAAGGCAGGGAATGACATTCCAGGCTCGGGGTAGGGGGTAGGATTAAGATTTCTAAATCATGAGTGGGATAGAGAACATGAATATGGGACTATAATTCACTGCCTGTCCCCCTGATACCAGAACTGTACTAATGGAAATGTCTGAGGTTCAAGGAAAAGAAACAAACATCTCCCGAAAACTCTGTATTTTTCATTTAAAGAGTTTAAAGTCATAGCAGGAGGTGTTTTCTCTCATGTCAGAAATGAAAGGCTGTTTGGATCTGTGCAGGCACTGCTGCTGCCACAGGTGTCACCTGCTGGTCTCTAAACCCCTCATCCTAATGCCAAACAAACAATTACTGGACAAATAAAATCAAGAAATGAGGCAGCTTGATTAACAGCTAAGAATATCACTGGCACCCTGAGGAGATGCAATATAATATTTATGGATTTAACATTGTGGAGTAATTCAGGTAACTGATAGTTAAGAAAAGAGAAGCAGGTTACAAAGCACATATGATAAATTAATGATTGATTCTACCTGCTATAAGCACCTAAAAAGATTATTATCTTGGCCCATAAAGGGCCAAAGTAATGGTGCAATTAAATCTTGATGGAATAAAGCATGTCCTACCTGTATTCCTCTTTATTTTGTGCTTTTTTTCTGTTTGTGAGTGGAGGAATGATTAGTTGCTCTGGGTTTTATTCATTCTCTTTAGCTTTTTTGGGATATATACTGAAGTTTATGGGCCTTGTCCTGCTGTCATTTTTGCACAGCAATTAATCCCTGTTATCTAACACAGAGCCCTGAGAGGGGCTGGCATCCTTAATGTTCAAGGGAAAGGACATCATTCTGATTTATAGTTTGGACTATCACTAACTTCTGAGGGCTTCTAATTGCTGCAGCTGGCAATTAATATAATTGACGTAATTCCCTTTCACAGGAGATGATCTCCAGAATTGTGGGATTAATCCAGCCCCAGATACAATTTCCCCTGGGATTATGGAGCAGCTGCAGCACAAGAGCTCAGGAAACCTTCCACTATCCCAGGCTGCTCTAAGCCCTGTCCAACCTGGCCTTGGACACTTCCAGGGATCCAAGGACAGCCACAGCTTCTCTGGGCACCCTGTGCCAGGGCCTCTCCATCCTCCCAGGGAATAATTCCTTCCCAATATCCAATCTAAAACCTCCTCTCTTTCAGTCTGAAGCATTTCCTTTTGTCCTATCACAACACACTGTTGTAAATAAAACCTACAGTGACCTCATGACACCTGTGACAGTGTTACGGATGTGACAGGCTGGTGTCAGATTTACAGGCATTTTTATATCTGTTAAAAAATAATCTTTGCTGCAAATAAACTCATTGGGAGAAATGGATAAAGACATGGAAGGAAAGTGAAACCTGCAAATTCCCCAAGGAGACACCAAACAAGAATCTTGCTACTGGTAAAGGGAAGAGCAGGGGATTAGAGAGGAAAGTGCTTTGCGTGAGTCGAGCAAACATGGATGTAAGACACACTGTGAGGACTAGAGGAGGACACCCATAAACTTGGGATCTTATAGATTTCTTTATTTGCTTCATAGTTTGGCTTTGTTTCTCATATCTTTTGGAGTTGGGGTCACAAACAAGTTAAAAAGCTGATAATATAGGAATGAGAAAACCACTTGAGGGTGAGTGGCTTTGCTTCCAGCTCAGGTGCCTTTCCCTGGCCACTGCTGCAGTCAATGTCCCTTGGAGGTCAGCGTGGCAGGCACGAGCACCTGCCCATAAATGATCACTGAAAGCATTTAAAAACAAGCAAAAACACTTTGGCACTGTATCCAAATTTTGCTCATTTCCCATAATGGTTGTTTGCAGGCTCAGCATATTCTGGAAACAACTCGGTGTTGTGTGCCACGCATTGTTCACCCCAGGGAATGGCTGGAGCTGAGCCAGGACAGGGTCAGGCTGGAGATCAGGGAAAGGTTCTTCCCCCAGAGGGTGGTGGGCACTGCCCAGGCTCCCCAGGGAATGGGCACGGCCCCGAGGCTGCCAGAGCTCCAGGAGCATTTGGGCAACGCTCCCAGGGATGCACAGGGTGGGATTGCTGGGGTGTCTGTGCAGGGCCTGGGATTGGACTGGATGATCCTTGTGGGTATCTTCCAGCTTGGGGTATTCCATGATTCCCTGGTTCTGCTGCTGCAGCACATGCACACGTGTCCAATCTCTCTGCCAGCAGCACAGGGCAGCGAGGGATCAGTGTCACCACAGCTGCCAGCAGCTCCAGTAGTGGCTTTTCCACTTATCCATCTCCTTTAGCATCCCCCCCAACCCGCTCTGGACTGATGGATGTGTGGAGCAGCACCAGGCTCCGGCTCAGGCAGGGCCACACGAGCTTCTGTCAGCAAGACATGCTTGGAAAAGAAAGAGAAACAATTTTCCCAAATCCCCAAAAATAATCAAATACTTTGCCAGCCTTCCTTTCACATCAGCCTTATGGCAAGGTGACTTGGCCCCCAGGTGATATATGACATTTAATATCAAATTCAGCTGTCCACGAGATAGCAGGTAACAAAACCTACATATCCTTACTTTTGTTTGCGTTTTTCCTATTTATTTAAAAACATATAAACCTCTAGCTGAGCCTCAAATCTGCTGATATTGCTGGTTTCCACTATCAGCCAAGATCTAAATCTAAATCTTCATCCCAATCTAAACATTTTTATTAGGTCTAGACTGGGGTGAGCTGCTGCCACGTGCTCAGCTAATTTGTCTCAGGAGCACCAGAGCCATGTGCTGAAGGATTGAGCCTGGTGTGTACAATTGAGCACAAACAGGTAGATATGGCTGAAAAAAATTGGTTTAATAGAGCCCAGGCTGTGTGTAAGAGTTTTGCAAACAGAGCAACTCTTCACTAAAACACAAAGTCAATATACTTTGCTTTACTAAGGCGGGAGCTTAAATGCAGAAGCTCTGCCCCATTCCTCCCAGCCTGGGGTCCATCTTGCTCCCAGCGTGACTTCCGAGGAAGCAGGTGGCAAATTTGCACCAGGAAAGCTCAGGAGGTTTGTAACCACCTCAGCTGAGGATGCCAGCACACAAGGATCCCATCCCTGGAAGTGTCCAAGGCCAGGTTGGACGAGGCTTGGAGCACCCTGGGATAGTGGAAGGTGTCCCTGCCCATGGCAGGGGTGGCACTGGATGGGCTTTAAGGTCCCTTCCAACCCAAGCCAGTCTGGAATTAATGGCTTTATGGAAAAAATTATTTCAATGGGACTGTACTGTTACAGCGATTTTACCATGTCAGTTAATGTTCCTACCCAGGAACATTTCATTACATTATTATATTCCCATATCAGGTTCCCATTTTCCCAGAATCAGAGATTTCTTTTTCTAGACCAGTTTGCTGAGATACGGCTTAAGCAGAAGCAGAAAATAAATTTTAGAGATGGGAAACTTCACCAGCATGGCTAATACTGGGTATTTCAACAGGGAATAAATTCCCTGTGTCTCTTGGTACCTGTCCCCCACTTTTAAAATGAAGATGATGTGAGGATCCAGCCTGCAAATTTTGGGGAATGCCATGGCAGGGAGCAGTGAGAGCTGGCTGCTGTGTCAGGCAAAGTGAGCCAGGGATGCCAGCGGGGCTGGCAGTGCCCTTCCCACGCAGGGCCACCATCCTGCAGCACCCAGGGACGGCAGCAAGGACGTCTCCTGGCACTGACACTAAGGAATGACCCCACGGTGCTGGGGCAGGGCCGGGGCAGGGCTGGGAACCCAAATCTGTAGGACAGGATCAGCAAAGCAGAAAAATCCCTGTAAGGTGGCTAAGGACAGGCCAAGGACAAAAGCCTCAGCTTAACAGTGGGGTAAGAAGATATTTTCCATGGCAGTTTTCTTAGAAACACATCCTGAAAAATTTATCCTGATGACTTTGGAGGCAAGCAAAGCATTCCAAGTCTTTGGTGTCTCTAAGACAATGGAACAGGCATGGCAGGATGGATCCTTCTCCACATGGGAAGTGCTGACAAACTGGAGTGGAAATACAAAGCATTTTCTCTTCGAGCATTTTCCCATCCAATCTCATCCTTCGAGTGCCTCCTGTTTTTTCCTCTCCTTATCTGCTGGCTGCAGTCAGACACACTTGAGCTGAGTTTGTTGAGGGAAGGAGAGAGCTGGGGCCGTGTGTGAGCTCACAGTGGGCAGCAGCGTGGAGGGGGGAGTTGTGAGCCAGGGATTATTCCAGGCAGCAGTGAATCCAAGCTGCTGCTGCCTGGAGCCTCCCTGGCGCTGTGAATCCCGCGCGCTCCGGCTGCTGCTGCCCATCTGGCACCGCAGCAAAACAAACAACGGCACCAGGCAGCCGATCCGGCCGACCCCCAGAGCTAAAATTAGCTCATGTTGGTTTATCCCTAACAGCTTGAGGAAGCCTTGCAGTTGTAATTCTCCCCAGGATTCTTTTCCTGCTTGGCTCTGCCTCCATGCAGGAAACCCAGGGTTTTCTCAGGGAAATGTCAGGTTTAATTGACGGCCACACGCAACCAGTATTTCACATTTGAGCAAGGCAGCATTGCCAGGATTGTTTTGCAGTCTTACACTGATTCCCATGGCTGTGGGAAGGAAGAGATTGAGGAAAACAAACTTGAAAATCCCTGTAATCTAAACCTTCAAAATGATTTGATCAACTTTAATTCATAGAGAAGGGGTTCCTTTAGTGTGGCGTTCACAACTTAAAAAGGTTTTGCTTTCTGAAGCCTAATGGCCTAAAACTGAAATTGGGACTGGGGAGGAGAAAGAGGATTTGGGAATCTAACTGAGCCTGGGATAAGGTGCTTTAGGAGAAAGGTGTTTTAGTTCATCTTTGCTTCTCACTATTCAAAGGTAGTTTCACTGGCAATCAATTAAATTAATTTTCTCCAAGTCAAGCCTGTTTTGCCCACGAAGGTAATTAGCAAGAGATGTCCCTGTGTTTACCCCAACCCTTTTTAGTGTTTTTGTGAGGGGGAATGAGACAGTGGCTGGGTGAGGGTCCAGCAGCCGTCCAGGGTCAACCCACCACAAGTTTTTAGGGAGCAATTGGATTGTAGGTACAATTAAGGCTTTTTTTATCATGGATTGTACATGGAAATTCATGCAGTGATTCTTTAATTTATTTTTTTAAGTGCTTGTTTGTTGGGGTTTTTTTTATTAAATGGGTTTTCCTGAAGGGGAATTAGGTTTATACATTTGAGTCATTAGTCTTAACACTGCTTTACAGGAATTTTGGTGTAATATAGAGGGACACGATGATAAATCCCACTCCCTCCGGCCCCCTTAAGAGGCCAGTGAGGGCTTTGTTTTGGAAACCTGTTTGTGCTCTTTTCTTCTATCTCCAAAAATACCACTATTCAAATTCCTGCTTGCACAGAGCCCTTCTGCTTTGGTTTGCCAACAGATGTGCAGCACTTGCACAGAGCAGAGGCCCACACAATCCTAGAGAGGAAAAAATGCTACCTCTGGAAAAATTTCCTGAGGCTGGCAGGTCATGTGAGCAGGCAGCATGGCATAGCAGATGTCTCTGACCGCGTCTCCTACAAATCCTGGTGCTGTGAAGGTGTTCACATGCACCAGATGTTTCTGTATTTTGTGGATTGCAGATCTTTAGGTTGGAAAGGAAGAAGAGAAGGAAAGGTGAGAAACATTCTCAGTTTTCCCATCTGTATCCTTATTCTAAGTTATCACTGTATTTCCCAAGTGAAAAGCAAGGTAGTTCTGGAATTTCCATCCTGGAGTGACAGTACCTGTTCAAAAATCACACAGCTGTATTAATAATGGGTCAAAGACACTGAAAAGGCTGCATGGCCTTGTCCACTGTATGGAAAATTCACTTTATCTCCCTAAATCTTCTTGCACCGTGCCATGACTCATTTACAACCCATTTCATGACTGCTCCAATACACGCCTCAAGCTCCATCGTTTTTCCAGTGGCTTTCACAGGTTTTCTGTTCCTTTTTCCTGCTGCTGTCAGGGGTAAATGTGGGAAACTCTGAATGGTGGCCCCTGAATTCACCTCATGGAACTGAGAAGTTTACATAATGCTGTACCAGACATCCTACTGGGCTGAGCACTTTAGTAATCTAAATATGATAAAATGACATAATTTGGGGTTTGTTCACAACTTCCCACTCTCTTCTGTGGCGTTTCTTGCAGGGGAACAGACAGCACGTCTCATCTCTCCTAATCCTGATAAAAACATGCTATAGACAAAGTATAACATCTAAATCAAAGTTTAAACTCTTAATTGTGGCTCTTAACTGCACTTCTTTTTCTGCCTTTCAGGGTTGTTGGGTTTTGTTTGGAGTTTGGTTGTTATTTTCTTGCACCATGATTACAATGCTTATCTGCAAGAGACAGGCTGTTAAATTAAAAAACACTTCCTGGTGTAATTGTCTAACACCCAGCACGGCTGTGCAGAACATGAATTTAGGCTCTACAGATTAAACACACGCAGTTCCCAACCCATCCTGAAGGGCTCATGGCAAACAGGGCTGGCTTCTCTCACAGCAAGGACACCAGGAAATGGGTGGCATTTATTTTACTGTGAAGCACCGGGCCAGAAAGGATTCTACATGTGGATTTTAAACCTATCAGGAATGGAAATTCCTGTTTCTTGGAGATCCTGGTAGCTGCCCTTTGGTCAGTGTGGGTCTGAGGAGCTGGCTGGGTTGGCAGGCCATGTACACGTGAGAAAGGCTGTTAGACCTGGGGCAAGATGAAGGTGAAATGTGGCATTTGGCTTGGGTGTCACAGCTGTGGGGTCAGCACAGCTCTGTCCATAAATTAAATGGGATGACACAAGTAACCGGGGCCCCATCTGCAGATAATGTCTTGTCACTTGCTCAGCTTGTCCCATCTCAGCCAGATTGGTCTGGCTTGTACTGTCTTGTTAAGTGCAGCTTTCACGGTGTTTTCTACACTGGAACTCTCAAGTCAAAGCTTTTATCTCCAAAGATGAAATCATTGCTTTTTTTCAAGATGTGACTCGAGTGCAAACTGTAAAATCCTTTTTTTTTTTTTTGCCTGAGACTTCTCCTCCTGTTCCTTCCAGCAGCGTGATATTAAAGTGAATGCTGAATGCTCTTGCAATTGATCAGCACGTTGAAGGAAAAGAGTTGTTCCTAACTCTTTTCAGATCTATCCTCGTTCAGATCTATCACTACAGCATGATTAGACTCCAATTTCTGGATCAGTCTCGAGGGGAATTTGACTTGTTTCATCTGATTCTTGCTCTCTTTTCCATCTGGCTGGGGCCTTGCCATAGCCTGCAAACCTTCTAGGAGAGAGACCCTGATATTGCAGCATCCAGCTCCTGTCAGGCCAAGGGTGAGGGGCAGGAAATGAGCAGCTGTAGTTTTAGATAAGAAAACAGATAATGCTAACCAAGATGGTTTTTAATATCCGAAAGCGGGGCAGGCATCAAACATTGGCTCACACTAGTGAAGAAATAATGCTCATGTAACTTACAAGAAATTAATGTTGGAGCCAAAATGTTGCTTAGACCCACTCTGGGAGAAGGTCTAATCTTTACGAAATATCAGATATCAGAGCTGACCATTTTGCTGATTTTAGTCTTTATTAGCTTTTCGTGGACTGTGAGAATCCTGAAGATGGTGAAGTAGAAAAACATGCCAGTGTCTTACATGTGCTACAATCCTTTCCCCATTTAGGGAGAAAACAGTAGTTGGCATTTATCTGAATTTTCATTTGAAATAAGGCTTAATCCCCTACTTGTAAAACTCAGGCTTAAAGATATCAAATTTGGGGGGACACAAGAAAGTCCCAGAGCACCACAAAATGCTGGCCTGAGATGGCTCCGAAAGGTTTAGGAACCCTCAGCTTCTTTTTCTAAACAAAACAGAATGTTAAACATGGATTGTTTATTTCTGCCTGGCTGGAAAAAAGAGGATTTACCTTATTAAAGAAAATCTTACTGCACTCGTGGGTCAGTACAAGATATCCAAAATATGTAACTGACTGTTCCATGAATGTATGAGATCAACTCCCTGACAGGGAACGTGTCCTGCATTTCTGGATGCTGATAACAACAACAAACTTGAGGGATCCTCAAGGCACAGTGGATTCTTGAACATAAAGACTGAGGAAAAAATCTGTGCCTAAAATACATTGTCCTATGACAAATTTTCCAAATGTTTATCAGTGTATATCAGTATAGGAGGGTCCAGGAAAAACATAGGATAGCCCATTAATCTGTGATAAATTGCAGATTTAACAGGAAATACATTGCATTTAATAATCCCAGAATCCCAGGTTTGTTTGGAAGGGACCCCAGAGCTCACCCCCTGCCATGGGCAGGGATACCTCCCACTATCCCAGGTTGCTCCAAGCCCTGTCCAGCCTGGCCTTGGACACTTCCAAGGATCCAGGGGCAGCCACAGCTTCTCTGGGCACCCTGTGCCAGGGCCTCCCCACCCTCACAGGGAAGGATTTCTTCCCAATATCCCATCTAAACCTATTCCATCAGTTTGAAGCCACTCTCCCTTGCTAGGCCCTTGTAAAGAGTCTTTCTCCATGTTTTCTGTAATTTCCCCTCAGGCACTGCAAGGCCACAAGGAGGTCACCCTGAAGCTTCTTTTCTCCAGGCTGAACAATCCCAACCCTCACAGCCTTTCCTCCCAGCAGAGCTGCTCCGTCCTTCTGATCATCCTGGTGCCTCTTCTGGACTGGCTCCACCAGCTCCACATTGTCTCCATTGAGATTTTCTATGGAATAATGAGCTGATGTGGTACATTTTGAAAAAAAGCTGCTCAAAATGTAAAAAGAAAAGGAAAAGAAGAGGAATTATTTACTCCAGCAGATCCTTCCTCTGTACAATATCACCCATAAATGATTAATATTCTTGTCAGGGTCGTCAAAACAATCCTTCAGGGTGCCAGTGGAAACAACAGCATTTTCTGAAACACCATCTTTGGGAACACCTCTAGGCATTTAATAAATAGATTTTTGCTGCTGGCTTTTTTTATTCCTTTCATGGAAGACTCACAGATCAGATTTTTGCACCGTGTGAGTTGTTCAAAAGCAGTGCTCTCCAGTATCTGACAAATCAGTGGATAACTTGCCGTACTTAGACACTAAAATTATACAGTAATCCCAAACTAACAAGTGAGACAGGCTTTAGAAACTTTTCTGCACCACTGAAATGTCTCTTGGCTACTTATAATGACAATGGGCTCCCTTTATCTGAAATCTACCTATTTCAAAACTAATTAAGTCGTTGGAATAAATTTCCATGTAGATGTCAAAGCTCTGTAACCAAACTGTGAAACAAGCAGGAGGTATTTGTTCCTGTACTTACATTTCAAACCCTCTCAAATCCTGCATGAATGAACAGCATTAAACCAGAGAAAGTGCAGAAAGAAGCACAGGGAATTTCCTGGGGAAAGAAGGGTTCAGAAATCTGGCTACTGGAAATGGAGATATTAGCTTCAGCCTGGGTTAGAATGGTTTATTCATCCCAAGCTGCTCCCTGGGAAAAATAAGGAAGATGTTAAACTATTAGTTTCCAAAACTTGAGACAAGAGGGAGTTTGGTGGGAAGCTGCTACCTACTCATTGACTGACACTCCAGGCTCTCACAAATAGCAGCAGCTCAGCCTGAGCCCTCCCAGGTAAACAGGCAGCGGCTGGGCAGCTCTGTGAAGATGGACTAAAGGTTAGGTCAACAACATAGCTATTATTTTTATTGAATTTTTTAATCATTTTTTTTCTTTTTTTTTTGCCACTGCGGGTGGAAGAATAAAGTTTTGCAGGTGATGTTGGAATTAACTCAATTGGCTTGTCCTTCAGAGATTCCTGCAGTGAAGGGATTCATGGGGGTTACATTACACGACGACTGGCACTATTGGCCAGAAACAATTCCCAAATGATCCCATCCAGATGGGGGAGGTGGAGCCCCATCCAAGGGGTACATCCAGAAGGATTGGCAAAGGCTGTGAAGCTCATGCTGTGTCTGGCTGTGGAAAACACGTGGTTAGAGGAGGAGTTGCTTGGTGCTTTTGTTATCTGAGTGGTGTTTTTGCTGAAAACAGAAGCTTTAGGGCTGGCACTGTGAGACTGGAGAATATCTTGTATTTGCAATCCTCTGAGAAGGGACAGAGAAGAATTAAAACTCTTCATTTAGATGGTGAATTAGAGGAAAAAGAGATACTGTGTAGGAATTTTGAGTTTCACTGTCTGCTCCTATCCCTGACTGGTCTTTCCTCTGTAAATGGTTTATCAAGAATTGGAAGGAGATACCCAGGGCAGAGTTGGAATCATCATCCCTGGAAGTGTTTAAAAAACATATGGATGTGGCACCTGGGGACAAGGTTTAGTGATGGACATGGTGTTGGTGCTGGGCCAATGGTTGGACTTGATGAATCTTGGAGGTCTTTTCCAACTTTAATGATTCGGTGATTCTATGAAATCTTAACGTATCTGTTAATTCTTCAGAAGATGGGCAAGAACAGGATGTGGCCCAGTCAGCTCACCTCAGTTTGTGGGAATGCTGATGAACAAATCCTCATCAGGGACTTCCAAGCTCATGAAAAATAATTGAGGTTTGTGAATTTCCCAAGGGAAAATCATTCCCAGCTGATCTGAGAGCTTCCTCCCAGATGACAATGCCAATGTATATAAAGTTTATGCTGCATTTAAAAGTGGAAATTAATGCATATTGGTGTGTAAAATGGCAGAAGAAGAAAAGATTTTGAGGTTTAAAGATTTTGAAGCTCCAGGAGAGGTTTTAAGTTGTTAAAAAATGCTTCAGCTCGAAACTGGCTTTGAGTTCCCAGTGGCTGACTCACAACCCCCCCTACCAAATCTACATTCATTGCAGAATGTAGATCTCTTAACAAAATAAAACTGGCATTGGTTTGTTATGCTGAGATGGCAGGGTTACTATTATGTCTTTTTGAATAGAGTTGGGATTTTAATACAATGTTTGAGAAATGCTGCTTTGTGTTTGGGGAGCTTCTGTAGCTTGTGTGGGAGGCTTCACACATAAGCTCCTTCCCCAAAAAAGGAAAAAAAACCCAAACTGAGGATCACTGAAAATGTGAAGGTCCTGTCCACTTGCTCACAGTGAATGAGGGAGGAGAGATGATAGAGAACAGATAATGGCAAAAAAAAAAAAAA
>VZTG01005559.1:0-23701 GCA_013397845.1 Melanocharis versteri | reverse complement strand
AAAAAAAAAGGAAAAAAGCCTAAATCTAGAAGAGTTTACTTACAACTCTGACAGAAAATCAGCAATTATCCCTGTGTGCAGCTTCATGGCCCTCTCCAGAGTGAGGATGAAGATAGACTTGGAATGGGATCTCTCATTATCTCTCATTTTCCAGCTACAGTGCAGTTAAATTTCTCTCCTCCCTATGAATCCCAAACCACCCTGAGCACACAGAGCCTTCCTGTGGACTTGTGCTGCTTTTAAAAGCCATCACTTTCTTGATGAGATTGCATTCTCCTTGGTAAGATGCTGTTCCACCAAGTAGTTGGTGGGGAGGCATATAAATAGGTGAATCTTAAAGAATACAAATGCAGTAGAGTATGACTGAAAACAGGCTAAAGTCACGGATCCATGGAATGGACTGGGTTAGAATGGACCTCAAAGCTCATCCAGTGCCACCCCCTGCCATGGGCAGGGACACCTTCCACCAGCCCAGCTTGCTCCAAGCCCTGTCCAACCGGGCCTCAGACACTTCCAGGGATCCAGGGGCAGCCACAGCTTCTCTGGGCACCCTGTGCCAGGGCCTTCCCCCCCTCACAGTCAGGAATTCCTTCCCAATAGCTCATCTAAATGTTCCCTCCTTCAGCTTAAGTCTACTCCCCCTTGCCCTGTGTGGTGGGAGAGGCTGTTCCATTAACCTTGTCTTCAGACCATGTGCTGGAACACCTTTACCAGCCCTCAGTGCTCCTTTTCCACCCCACCTGGGAATGCTGGTAACCTCCAGAGCATGCCCAGGCTGGCTCAGGTAAGTTATGTCAGCACTGACCTATCCATCTTCCATGCTCCAGTTCTGTCCTTTATTAAAGGAGAGTTCTGCTTGGCTATCCCTCACTCCACAGACACACAGGCTGAGGGGAAAAAGCACTGGAAAAAGTGCCAAAATATCCTGGAGCTGTCCAGAGCAAAATTACAGAATGAATCTATGGTGCCAGGGATATCCTCTGGCTGAAACAAAATGGTTGGTGAAAAACAGCATGTTTTATTCATAGTGCTGTATTTCAAAGTATGTTTTAAAATATCTTCTTAATATTCCTCTAGAAGCCTAGCACAGCACTTGAGCATTCTGCATATCCCATTGCTTTGTTAGGAATTATAAACCACACACTGACTCAGCAGAAGCAGGAATCCAATCCTGTGGAGTGAACGTGCACTGACTGCTCAGCCTGGCAGATCCCGGGGGATCGAAGGGAGGTGCTCGTCTCCATGTGCTTTTGCCTTCCAGCAAGAAGTGCTGGTGTGACGTGTGCCAGTCTGAAGGGGACACTGGGCAGCTCTTGCTGGGGCTGCTGGAAAAGACTCAGGATGGAGAGTCTGTATCCAAAGGTGAATATCACTAAAATCATTCATTTCCCCCTGTGCTGGACACTGCTGAGGCCACACTTGGAATCCTGGGGGCAGCTCTAGATCCCTCACGACAAGAAAGACCTTGAGGGGTTGGAGCCAGGGAAGGGAACAGAGCTGGGGAAGGGGCTGGAGCCCCAGGAGTGGCTGAGGGAGCTGGGAAAGGGGCTCAGCCTGGAGATAAGGAGGCTCACAGGGAACCTGATGGGAAGGGCCAGCCGGGGCAGCAGGGACGGGGCTCTGCTCCCATGGAACAGGGACAGGACAAGGGGGAATGACCTCAAGCTGTGCCAGGGGAGGTTCAGGTTGGATATTGGAAAAATTGCTTCATGGAAAGCTCTGTCAGGCATTGGAACGGGCTGCCCAGGGCAACAGTCACCATTCCCAGTGGTTCAAAAATCCTGTGGTTCTGGTGGTAAGGAATGTAGTTCAGTGGTGGGCTCGGCAGTGCTGGGGTAATGTCGGACTCCATAATCCTGCAGGGCTTTTCCAATCTAAACAATGCCATGTTTCTGTGTCAAACAGCACCTATTTCATGCACTATTATAAAATCCTCCAGTTAAGTTTTAAGAGAACCATAAATACCTGTTTATTCCCAGTCACTCTTTTGGCTTTGCAGCATTAGCATCAGCATTTGTAAGTGCCACCTCAGAGAGTTCCTGGTACCTGTTTCAGTTCTTTGTATGGAATTATTCTTGCATGGCATTTGTAATTGTTCCTGTCAGGAAAATGGAAACCTTGCACATATTCAGCAACGTGCCTTGGAGAGCAGGTAACCTTGGAGATCCACGGGATGTGCCCCTGGATAATGGAAATTCTGCAGACAGTTCCTGAAATACTACTTTCCCCCTCATGAAAGCTGAATTCTTTCCAGAGGTAATGTTTGCCCTTGGCAAAACAAATTTTTATACAATAATGTTTATAAACAGCACAGGGCACCCGAAATCCTTCACATCTGCCAGATATCCCAGTACAAAACTTCCTGCTTTTCGAGTGTGCACAGAGAGAAATGAAGGAAAAACCTCTGAGTGATGAAGATCCAAGGAAACGAAGCAAAATGGGTTCTTTTATTGTTTATATTTGCATATGAAAATTGATTTCTTTTTCTGGAATTGCAGTTTCCCATCTCATTCTGCCCCTTTCAGATTTGCCATGAAACGAAATGTGATTTTCAGAACAAACTGAAGAAGGGTTTTCTTCCTCAGACCCTTTTCAAAGGTTCTGCCAGTTTTAGGCCGACTCATCAACCTCTCTTTTTATTTAGCTCAAAAAACAGATTCTTTTTCACCTCTGATATCTTTATGGAAGTGTTTTCATGGAGAACCAATACAGAAACAAAGGCTGTGTTCTTTTCAGTTCCAAATTCCAAACAGCAACATGCCTAGATAATAGTAATAATAATGATGATAATAATAATAATAATGATACTATTACTACTACAAGTAATGATGCTGAATTCTATCTTTATTTTATAATAATAAAAGAGGAGTATATATTCCTGTATTTTCCTCCTAGACAAAAACCATTAGAATAGAATCCATTTCCAGTAGTCACAAAATTTAGGGAAGCCTTTACCTTACAAGAAGTGCCTAGCACAGTAGTGTAAAATACAATTAATTAACAAAATTAAGCCTTTCTGGCACTAAACATTATGTTGCCAGCCTTGGCAATAGTGCTTAAAAATTCAGTATTTGTTTTTCTCTTTGACAGTGTGAAATATCAGCTAGAAGGGTATTTCCAGGCTTTGCCAGGAGCTGCACCCCAGGACAAGCTGCATTCCTAAATTCCACAGCAGGGCACTCCCTTCCTGACTCACGGTGCTGAGTCTCAGCAGCACCAGGGCCAGGGCATGTCGTCTTGTGAAAACATGTATTTATTTTATGAAACGCAGTATTTTATGCAATTTGTTTTATTTTATGTACTTTTACCTATCATACATATTTTAATTTATGTAATTTTGTATCTATTTCAACTAATAAGACTTTCACCATACAAATTCACTTCGTGTCTTTTTGGCTGTCAGTGTGGGAGTTAAAGGGAATCATGTTTGTAAAAAAGAGACCTTTTATGAAACTGTTTTAAACGCATCAGTGAATTACAGAATCCCAGAATGGGTTGGGTTGGAAGGGACCTTAAAGCCCATCCAGTGCCACCCCATGGGCAGGGACACCTTCCACTATCCCAGGGTGCTCCAAGCCCTGTCCAACCTGGCCTTGAATATTTAATAAATCTCCACAGGTATAGCAAACTCAATGATTTGCTTGACCCCCAGATAAATATTTATAAATTGGGGCAAAGAAAAACATTCAGTGCAGAATTATTAGAAGGTTTTATCAGAATGCACTTCATACAGAAGTTTCTAAAATCATGAAATGAGAGGATTTTTAATAGAACTGCACAATGTTAGTTTCTACTCATGTACGCTAAGATTCTCTTCAAAATTCCTCTAAGCCCCAGAATGAGTTATCTCAAAACTACAAATATTATACAAATATTATATCCCTTTAGGTTAAAGAGACCATTAAAGATAAAAACAAATGTGAGGTATCTTTATCCCCTTAGTCTCAATTACTATAATGGAATTCATTTCTTTTTCTTGTGCATGATTTATCTCCACAGAAAGAAAAAACAAAATATCAAAAAGTGGGGAAAAGACAGAGACTGAAATTTTTGTTTGAGGGGTCTGATTAATGACAGGGAAAATCATTCTGTCCTCAAGCTCTTTACTCAAAGAAAATGGAGTAACTCCCAGTGGCTGTGGTGGTTCTGTTCCAGGATTCTGTGCTTTCCCAAGCCTCTCCTCCTTTCGGGATTTTTGAACACAATGCTGGGTTTGGGGTTTTTTGTAGGAAAAAAAGAACACCTTTTTCAAGTATTGAGAGTAAAAATATATATGGAGAAGGGAAGATGGCAGAATTTTGACAATTTAACATCTTAATGCTGCTTAGTGCTGTCAACATCCATCCTAACCAGGATACTTCTTGTCAGGTCATCCTGAAAAAAATGAAAAAAGAATCCATGGAATTTGAAAATGGCATTAAACAGGGCAACAAAGCTGGGAAGGGTCTGGAATCTAAATCCTCTGAGGAATGGCTGGGAGTACTAGGGGAGTTGAGCCTGGAGAAAAGGAGGCTCAGGGGAGTCTTGGATCCCTCTCCACAACTCCCTGACAGGAGGGTCAGGTGGGGACCGGGCTCTGTTCCCAGGGAACAAGGGACAAGATGAGATCATATGGCCACAAATTGCACCACGGGAGGTTCAGGTCAATTACTGGGGAAAAAATTCTTCATGGGAAGGCTATCAGGCATTAGAAGGGGCTGCCCAGGGAGGTGGTGGAGTCTCCATCCCTGGAAGTGTTCAAAAAATGAGCAGAGGTAGCAGAGGGAAATTCAGTTAAAGGCTAGATCTGATGACCCTGGAGGTCTCTCCAACCTTAATGATTCTGTAAGGAAACAACAGGGAAAGCACAGTGTGAGGGGACAGACCGGGTCAAGCCATCATCTTTGTGCACCCAGGGAGTTAAAGCATTTGGGTAAATTAAGAACAGATAACACAATGGAATCTGACACACACTCCTGGGGGAATGATCTCAATTATTTTGTTACTGATCCCTTGATGGTGTTAGGTTCATCTTTGCCACCCTTGCACCGGGTTTGAGGTTGAAAGGAGATTTTCAAGGCAGACCTAAGTTCGTTTTCCTCGGTAAGGAGAGGTGGTGGATGACAGCATGCTTGGGGACTGAAATGCACTTTTCAGCTATTATAGATTAACAGCATGTTTACTCAGCAGGCTCTTTCTGGGTGAGTTCCAAAGCTACCAGAAATGGACTTTTGTAATAATTTTCTTAAACATATTTAATTAAGGAAATAGCAGATGTTTAAAACTGAAGCTGCCACAACCCCCAAACTCCTTGCTTTGGCTAAAACCATTCAAACCACTCTCAACAAGTACCTCATTAATCTTAAAAACCCTGTGTGCAAGTCAGTTCTGTTGGCTGCATGCATTTTCTCCTGTGTTCTCCTGGTTTTTAGCAGATTTAATTAGCCTGGTTATTTTTTGCAGGTTCTCCAATCCTTATTTTTCAAGCAGTGACTGTTTAGTTGTGTGAGCAGCTCCTTGGTCATGCTCAAAATCCCTGTTTATGAAATACCTGGGTTTAGTGCCTTCCTAAAAGGCACTTAAATAATTGCCTTTAATTTTCCAAAGAAAGATTATTGGGAAATAAATCTTGTGGTGTTTTCGGTAACCCTAAGCAACCGTGTATTGCAAATGTGTCTGACTGAAGTGAAGGATCCCCAAAAGCGAAATTTGTGCTATACCATGTCATTCAATTCTGTTAAATGTATCTGGGCTTTTCAGGGTAAGCCCAAGATCTCCTCAAAACTCTCCTGAACCTTCAGCTTTATCTCCGCAGATTGGAAATATGTAATTTAAAAGATGATTATTATGAAAACTCTTCTGAAGGACCTGAGAAAGAAGAATGTGGTTGTTACTGTTTGAAATCTGATTTTGGTTTGCAATGCTGGAAGAATCTGTCTGAAACGGGGATTTTTTTTTCAACATTTCAGGATTCTGCTGAAGAAAAACAAATAAAAGCACAATTTTAAGCCCAAAATACTTAGTTACAACAGGCCCTTAAAAAGACCAAGTTCTAAAACTCCTGTAGTTTGGAATTGTTGTACTTTATTCAGGGGAACTGTATCAACTGACACCAACAGTGTTACTGCACCACTCTACTACAGCAGGTAGGACTATCCAATGAACTTTTTTACCTGGTTGCTTTTTCCTCATCTAAAAGCAACTTCTGAGTTCTGACGGAGCTTTGGATGTTGTATTTTCTACTTAAAAAAAAAACCAACGCATAGGCAATAGGACATTCTTTCTTTTATCCATTTTTATAATACTACCATTCAGAAATAGCACAAGAGTGGCAAGACAAGGGGAAATGGCCTTAAGCTGAAGGAGGGCAGGGATAGATGGGATATTAGGAAGGAATTGTTGCCTGTGAGGGTGGAGAGGCCCTGGCACAGGGTGCCCAGGGAAGCTGTGGCTGCCCCTGGATCCCTGGAAGTGTCCAAGGCCAAGCTGGATGGGGCTTGGAGCAACCTGGGATAGCGGAAGGGGTCCCTGCCCGTGGCAGGGATGGAATGAAATGAGCTTTAAGGTCCCTTCCAACCCAAACCATTTTAGGATTTCATGGTTCTGTATTGCTAAAATAGGTGCTGATCAGGTAAAAGTTTCCCAAACTGAAGAAATTAATTAGGAATTGGGAGATATTTTGGTATTTTAAATGGACTCAGTGCAGAGTGTGAGGTAAAATGTTCCACCAAACTCCCTGTCACTTAAAGCTGAATATATGCAGAGATTCCCACCCCTGTTCAAAGATGTTGTGGTCAAGCTCTTTGCTCCTTAATGCCGGAAATGTCTCTGCTCTCCATGTGTTGATTCCGGAGGGGCTGTGCAGACTCGGAGCACTCGCTGCCAGAGAATGAACACCGAGAGTGAGCTCAATTTATAAACCAGAAACATAATACAGCAGCGAGGAATGCAAGATTAGCACAAGCCCTGTTTCGAACCATCTGGCTGAAATCAACTTCTCCTCAGGTGTGGTGTCCTGCAGCTGCTGTCAGGGCAGGCACCAACACTACTCATGTACCCTGACAGGCTCTCCCTGTTCCCAAAAGCAGGGGGTCTTCCTGGATTTGCATTTCTGCCTCCTATAAAAAGAGGGAAAAGCCCCCCCAGCTCCAAGCCATGGTTGTTTGTGAGTGCTTGAAATAGTTCAGGGCTGAGTTATGTTTGATAATTAATTAGATGAGCAATGCTGTGGTCACCTGTAAGGTGAATTGTGGAATCAGGAGTACTCCCCTCACCACCACTTGTCATTCTACCAAGATAAAACAGGTCCTAAACTTCACATGCGGCGAGGCCCAAATGTCCTCCTTTCTGCATGTTCCCAAGCTTTAATGAATTTCATTATTCTTTTTTAATTTCCATGCTCTTGCAGAATAAAGGTCCCCAAATCATTAACTAATTTGATATGTCTCGAGTACCAATTCAATTCTTGGGTCCCTTGAGAACCTGAGCCATCTTGTTCAAACACCTCCTAACTTAGTTTCATAATTAGATACACCTTGATTGATGGGGTTTTGTATAGCACTTGCAGAGAGAAGGAAATCAACCTAATTGTTATCACAATTTAGCAGGTTTTAAGATTAAAAGTCTTAACCAAATCAGTGATTTCCAAGAGGAAACAAAGCCCTGCTCTGTTGTAGCACAAGGTAAGGAAGGTCTTTCAATAATGAATCATTTGGGGAGGAAGAAATTGATATGGCAATTATTAAGAAAATTATTTCCATGTTACCTGCACTTTGGGTATGTATTTATATGAAAAGAGGGACATGCAGTTTTTCCTGTTCCTAATAGGTAAGTCATTCCAAACAGGAAGTTCATGGTGAAATAAGTGAAGTAGAGTTGAAGCAAAAGGAATAAAGTGTTGTGTTGTTTTGTTTTTCTTTTTAAGGAAACCCTTACCTTTTAGAAGACCTTACAGAAGAGCCCTTTTTAATTAAAAAGGAAGTAATTTTGAAAGCCATGTTGAATCCCAGAGATTCCTGCCTTCTCCCATGCCTGAAGAGTTCTAACACAGCCAGGCACTGTGGCAGGAGTGACTTCAGGCAACTTCAAAGGTTGGACTTGATGATCCTGGAGGCCTTTTCCAACCTTTTAGTATTTTATGATTATCATTTCCAATATTTTATTATAGCTGAGGTGTGAGTGACAAGGTGCTAAAAATTATGGGCTAAAGCCTGAGACAACAATGGCAGAAGTTTATCTCATTGGTATAATCAAGCCTATCTCAAAATCTCCCTTCTTATTGAACAAACTCATTTTGCAGAGATAGAATGAGAAATTGTTGGTCACTCTAGAAAACAAGTTATTTTAGGACAGAAACAACGACATGAAAAGCCTGTTCTGGGGGCAGAATCAGTGCCCTGGAGTGGATAAACTTCAAATAATTCTCTTCTTGTTTATGCAGCTGAGTAAGACCTTCAGGGAAGGCCTTGGGATACATTTAAAGAAAACTGGAGCAGGTTTTCTGTTTCTGATAGTTTATCCATTAGCCCAGCGTGCAGCAGTGAGCAAAGAGCCAGAATTATGGATATGGATGGGCAGAGGTATTCAAATTCCCAAGTATTTGAAATGGGTAGGATCAAATAAGACTTTTCTCAAAGTTTTGAGTTTTGAGAATAAATCTGGTGTTAAATCAGCTGGAAAAAATCAGCCATGTATTTCTTTATATTATCATCTGTAAGAGAGGCTTAATGTCTGGGAATTATCCAGGGCAATAAGGGTATCATTGGTTACAGATTTACACTTTGTGGGCACTACTGAGGAAAGGTAATTACAGGGCCTAGGGAGTTATCAAAAGGGTAACTTTCTTCCATCGCTTTGGAAAGTCTGGGATACTGTGAGGAACTGATTTAGTTTTGATTTCTCCCAATGCTGATTGTCAGAGGCATGTGGAGGAGGGGTTGCACACGGGCCACTTGCAGGACTCAACTAGGAGAAGATGGGAGAAGGCCTTGTTTCTGGGGAGACTCTGCCTGGCAACCAGTTCATGTCTCACATGGGATGGGCAGTCAGCAGGAGGCCACCAAGGACACTGCACCCTCCAGAGAGCTTTCTCCAATCAGCTGGCGAAAGGCTCCCACCAGTGGGCTGCAGTGGAAGGCTGGATGGGGCCAATGGTCTCCTGTCAGCAGGCAGGCTTTGGGAGGAGCCAGGGGGCATAAAAGTAACTGCACCACAAGCGCTGGGGCTTGGTGGCTGGGGTTTCTTAGTGTCTTATCTTTTGGGCCTTTTGAGTCTGGGGGCCTTTTGGGTCTTGTGTTTTTACTTTGGCTCCAGGCTGCTGAGGTCTGCTTCTTGCCCTGGCCCCAGCTTGGTTTTGCCCTTTTTGCCCTGGCCCCAGCCTGGTTTTGCCCTTTTTGCCCTGGCCCCAGCCTGCCTTCTGGCTCTTCTGCCCTCGCTGGCTCTTGCTTGCCCTCACGTCTGTCCTGCCTCCCTGTGTCCATGACCGATGCCCTGTTTCCTTCCTGCGTTCCTGCCTGAACCACCTGTGTCCAACCCTGCCTGCCTCCGATCCAGCCCTCATCCTTTTCCATTTTCCTTCCTCCTTTTCTGTCTTTTCCGGTCCTCTTTAGTAAAGCAACTCCTTTCTTTTTTTTATGTTGTTTTTTCGTACCAATAAATGGTTCTCAGATACAAGGTTGTCTCAGTTGACCGAATTTTGTTCTAGACCATCTATTTTTAAAAGAACTGCTTGCTGTTCCCCACAGTGGGACACAACAGATACTTAACTTGGAGATTAGCAGTGATTAACCGTAGCCTATGTGTTCGGATGGACTTGTGGTTATGACGGGGATCCCACCACCGGAGTAGGAATCTTTGGGAATGCCAACTTTCATTTAATGGTTATATGCTGGCAACCTTGGAGGAATCTGATTTTACTTAATTTTGGGCACTTCTAGTAGCCTGTTACTTCAGTCATATCTAGGTGATCTTTGGGTTTGCCTGGTTTAGTTTTTGGGGTGTTTTAAGCTGATTTTATTAAAATTTTTAAGAAGTCAGTTTGAGTCTGGAGGAAGTTTAGAACGAGACTCAGTGTGCAGTTTTTATAGACAAAATCTGTGGCCAACACATTGTGTGCTTTGGGATTTTGCACTTATGGTGGGGACAAGGATGAGAAATGGGGAGAATTTTGATATTTTGGATGAAAATAGGCCTCGGTTCTGTAACCTCCAGTTTAATGAATGGGCATTTCCAGCCAGGCTCTTACTGGGAGAAATTAAGCAGGTTGTTTACATGCAAATTCCTGTCTGCTTTGGTGAGTAACTCTTGTCTCAGATGAATGCTCATAATCTACTGATTGACAAAGGTAATAAATCTGATAAGGGTTGTCATCAGCTCAGAGAGGAAGGTAAAGGAAATCTAGAGGGGAAATCTCTAAACTAAAGCAGAGGAACTTTTGTCACTGCATTAATTTGCTTATTAATTGGCACAGAATGCACATTGCTGAGTAGAAAAGGCTGGCAGAAAAAGGAGCAGGGAAACTGAAATAGAAGCTTCAAACTGTGTAAAAAGGAACTAAGGGGACCATTATGACACTATGTCAAAGGATGCTGAGTGATGTTCATCTGTCACACCACAGTCAACATAAACTCATTAATTATTAGGCATGAGGGAGTGCCTGTATAAAAGCCATGTTGTGACAAAACAAATAAAACAATACAAAATAAACAAATAAAGCTTCTACTGTGTGGTCCAAATGCATGAACCTGGCTTGTCTTTGCTTGCCTCTTGACCTACATATTTAATTTTTCTCTCAGAACGATGCTCACGTGAGTTGTTTCATTTCTCACAGCCTTACACACACATAGTTAAGGGTTAGGAATGCCACAGAGAGCCAGTTGTATCCTATTCCTATCAAACTCAGCTCCAGCATGGAAAAAATTAATTCCTATTAATATAATTCAGCCAGTTTTTATTAATGAGGTCTATTGAGGGAGGAGGTCCAAGCCATTGGACTGTGACTCAGATAATTTCCTAGTTCCTTCTGTGACCTTGAGCAAGTTGCTCAATATCCATGGCTGGAATTTTCTGTGACTCCAAAGATTTTAGAAGGACAGTAAAGCTGATTGATTGTTCTGGTTCATTGGCTAAAGTGAAAAATCATGCAATAGTGAGGTAAGAATTGCTGGTAAAACGGGAAAAGCAAACAAACAAAAGGCTGGAGAAGAAATAGGTTCAGCTCAACAACTGAATTTTGCTGTTAAAGTTCCTCTCTGGCTTTATCCCTTTTTATTACATCTGGGAAATTTCTAAAACAAATATTTGTCTTGTATAAAAATTAAAATACAACAAGAGTGTTTTCATTACTCATGCTTCCTAGAAAAAGCAATTTGACTTGAATAATCTAATTAACTGTAACTTCAAATTTGACTGCTTCCTGAAGTGCTATTTTTTAATAAAAATCATAGTTTCAATGCCATGCTTTTATATAGAGTATTTCATTACACTTTTCATTATGTCAAGTTGGTAAGCTTTTAGAGACAGTGTCTGTGCCAGTATGAAAACCTCCAGCATTTCCACAGCAAGTGCTGTATTTCCTGAGCCTGCACAGCTTTTTGGTAATAAAAATAAAAGTATGGAGCTATTTTGTCTTATGCTCACCCTAAACTTAGGTGACAGTGTAAGGTGGTGAAAGGGAAGGGATTGACTGCTGGATAAGCTTGTAGCCATAAAAAGAAAAATGCTGAAAGAACTATTTCTATGGTGTCATAATAAGTGAAATAAGACATTGGAACACTTGGTTTCTTATTGTGACATGAGTAGGAACAGCTGGACCAAGAAAGACTTATCCTGATGTTCAAAGGTCCTTATGTGGCATAAAACTTCCTCTGCTGGTTCATAAACCTGTCAATCAGCCCTGAACTGGTGAGAAAGTTGGAGAAGATGACCAATGCAGGTTCCTTCCAACTGAATGATTCTATTCTATTTTTCCATATTCTCTATAAACTTTACATAAATCTGTTTCTGTTTTGACCAAAACACAGAGATATGATGGAAAAAGTGGGGGATGTTCTGCTGAGATGCAGCTGAAATGAGCTAAACTTTGTGTCAGCTCCACGCAGATGAAGATCTACTGAATGCCATGATCTCCAAAGGCACAGTCAAGGTGTGTAAGATCAGTTCAGGTATGATTGCACCTGACTTATAATTTTCAGGGCCTGCAAAAATTAAATCTAATCCAGAACCTCATTTTCTTTCTTCTCCTTTTTGTCTAAAAACTCCGGGAGAAGTACGGAAAGAAACCTCCGAAGAAGAGAGCTGACAGAAGAACGTGCAAGCTTTTTTAAGCAGGCTCCCTGTGGGGAAAATTATTACTTATTAGATGTTTTTATTGAGACAGAGAGAAGCTCTTTCAGATGCCTGTTTTTCAGCTTTTAACTGGTTTTAGGCACTGCTGATTAATAAATATTAGTCAATGTGAGGCTGTTTTGTTGGTCTTGTGTGCACACGCTTGGGAAAAAAATCTGCTGATGTAAAGCCAAAATCCAGACCGAGCCCTTCTGTTATTGAGTAGTTTGCTTAGCATTTTTAAATATTCAGCATTTGTCTGTCAAATGAATTTATGGGAAACACTGACATCAGTTGCTTTAGGCCATAAAAACGCAGCCCTACTTTTTAACAGGAGGGTCTAACACCCCCCTTCTGGGAGTGTGTGGAGATTCCTCCCTGGAGTGGGGATACCCCTTGAGGTCACTCCTTGAGGCTGAGGAAAGAGATTTGGTCATTGGGATGGGTGAGTGACATCAATCTCTACTTAATAACTGTTCTAGCTTTAATATCATTGCTTCAATAAATAGTGCACTGTGCTCATAGTTAGAGCTGTCTACACTTTGTTGTAAATAATTCTGATTAAGATACTTATTATCATCATCAATTTAAAGAAATAATTTTATTATTCATATAACTACGTTAGGGTTGCCATCCTCATACAAAGGCTCAATTAGACCTGTACAATCCTTGAGGCAAACCAAGCCTGGGACTGGGATTGGATCCAGCTACATCCAGAGTTCCCTCTGAGAAGGACTTAGGAAAGCCAGGGATTCCTTGCTGCACCTTGTGACTCAGCAGGAGGGTCACCCTAATAAACCTTGTCCCAAGTTTCCATTCTTTCTAATATTCCCAAATTAAATTGAAAGTGCCCTCGGTGCACAGGACTAGAGAGTGAGTGTGCAAGCAATAAGGAAAAGCTTTCCACCACGGCCAATGAAATGATTTTGTGCTGGTTTCGAAGGACAGTGCCTCAGGATTTGCTAATGGAAAAGCAACAGGCACATGTGAAACAGCTGGAAAGAAATAGTTAAGCAGCACGTAGAGTGAATAAATCAGCTGGTGTTTGCAGCAAGGGTGAAATATGGGACAACTCTGTAGTTTGGAAAGTACCGTAAAATTCCCTAGGGAAAATGCAGATTGGACTTGGCTTTAACCTCTCCTCAAATACAGATACAGTTCACTGATAGGTCACGTCAAAGGTCCCCTCTAACACCCCAACACGTCTGACTGTTGTCAGGCAGACTGTAAATTGGATTGCTCCAATTATCTGGGCTCCGGGAAGAATAACAGTGCAGTAAATAAAGGTCTCTGGAGGTTTGTCACAGGCTTGTAACAGCTTAGTGAGTGCCAGTGTCATCCCTACGGATCAGCCTGGATTGGAACACTTTAACATCTATGGACATTTAACTGCAGCTCTCCCAGGAGAGGCTGTTGTTGCAGATCCTACCCTGCCCGTATCTCCCAGGAATTTAGGGAAGTGGTGATGTGAATTGGCTGAGAAGGTAATTTTCCCCTCTTCTTCCTATCACACATAAAACACACGTCAGTGCCCATCCCAGGCAGTGTGAAGCGTTAACACAGGCACTGCAAAGAACATCTGCAACAACTTAGAGCCACTTGGGAGCACAATGCAGAGATTCTAAAGGAGAAATTTTCACAGCTTTCTTTTTAGATTATTGTATCTGACAACTGCCAGGCTTTGTTTGGGGTTTGCAGTTGGTGGGTGTCAACATTTCCTGTGCAGGGATTCTTAAAAAAAACAAAAACCCAAATGACCTTTGGACCGGCTGAAAACTGAGATGTGGGTGGAAGTTATTAGGGAGACTATTTATTTTCTAGCTCTCTAGCACTGAAGCATCACAGAATCACAGAATATCTTGAATTGGAAGAGACCGACAAGGACCATGGGGTCCAACCCCTGGCCCTGCCCAGACACCCCAGCAATCCCACCCTGTGCATCCCTGGGAGCGTTGTCCAAACACTCCTGGAGCTCTGGCAGCCTTGGGGCTGTGCCCATTCCCTGGGGAGCCTGGGCAGTGCCCACCACCCTCTGGGGGAAGAACCTTTCCCTGATCTCCAGCCTGACCCTGCCCTGGCACAGCTCCAGCCGTTCCCTCGTGTCCTGCAGCCCTCAGTGTCTCCCCTCAGTCTCCTCCTCTCCAGGCTGAACAAGCCAAGTGCCCTCAGCCACTCCTCATAAAAACTCCCCTCCAGATCGACATCAATGAATTGTGCTGTGTATCCTCTGCACTACTGTTATGTTACCTAGAGGAAGCAGAAGTTCTAAATAGATCCTTGGACACTAATTACAGGGAGAAGAGTAGAAATTTTGCCTTGATAATGTTCTCGGTAATTATCCTTTATGACATTATAAATCTGATTTTTTCCCAACTTTTATCTCTGCTCATGTTCCTCTATGAAACAGTGGAGTTTATTTTAAATTAGCAGCAGTTTTATTAATGACACTCAACATTTCCAGTAATGGCCGTATAATGTAAATTCTGTAAAGTGCTTAATAGGACACAGCTTCTTGTTTGGATGCGTGTGGTGATAAATTAGAAAGAAACTAATAAAACATGGAGCAGAAGGAGAGAAAGCTGGAGAAGTTTCAGGGCAGTGAACAGAGAGATGTGGCCAATAATGATGTATATCACAGGTCATCACAGGACAGTGAATAACCTTTGTGTTTTTACAGGATTTTTCCTAAACTCTCTTAATTTTGTTAACTTTTTTTCCACCAGCAGTTCTTGGGCTTGTGTCTGAATGGATTAGGGAGGAGAGTACCTATAAGCCATGCCCTGAAATTGTTCAAAGCCGGGTTGGATGGGGCTTGGAGCAACCTGGAGCAGTGGAAGGTGACTCTGCCCATGGCAGGGCTGGATGGGCTTTATGCCCCAGACCAGATTGCTCCAAGCCCCCTCCAGGTTGGCCTTGGTCACCCCTTCCAGGGGTAGCACAAGATGTGGGCACAGGATTTTGGGATATGCAATGATTCACCTGGAGCTGCTTTGCCAATGTGTACTTTGGGTTATAGAAGATTAAGAGACTCTTTGAAAGGCATGAAGGAAATCCGAAGTTCTACCTAGAGAGAAGACTGTCAGTGTTGAGACATTAACTATATATTGCTTGGCCAACTATTATATTTCCATCAATACTTGGATTATTTAATAGAAAGTTCTGTTCTTTGACAAAACACAGGTTTCACATTTGCCATACCTTCAACTCTGAGAAGAATTCTGTTTGTGTCAGTGAAATATGACATCTTTGCTTTGACATGAAGGGAATTTGTTTTTAAAATTGGCTGACTGGTAGTGAGATCCCTGAACATCCAGAAATTCTTCACTCTAGCAAAAATGAGAGTGGGGTAGTTAAAAACTCAGTTTAAAGTCTTCTGGTAAATGAGAGTTCGCTCTAAAAACTGCAAAACAAAGTAAGCCCAAGTCCATTAGGCTGCCACAGATTCATTGCTGTTTCTATTGCTGTGTGATTTTAGTTGTCAGCGAAAGTAGAAATACTTTTGGGAGAACCAAATCCTACTTCCAGTGCTAATATAAACCTATGATTTGTGTTATTAGCCAGCTTCTTGCTGATCCATAAACTTTGTGGACTGTTTTTTATGACAGAAGAGCTATGCAGGGTATGGGGAGGAAAATCAGCAATTTTAAATATATTAAAAGGAAGTGATTGATCCTTTTCTAGAAATATAAAATAATAATGTTTGAAGTGACAGGAAAATCTGTGGGAAGCTCTGAATAATAGTATATACTAATGTTTAAATATATTATGACAATCCCTCTTTAAAAATCAAACTGCAGCTCTAAATCATGCTCTGATAGCTCTTATTATCTGAATTACACTGAATTATGAACAGCCATTGCCTAGGATGTGGATGTAGATATATATGGGGTTTAATTCTGTCATTTTTTAGCATTGGTCAGTGCTTGGAGATATTTTCCTACATTGACAGAAGTGTTTTCCACTGTCTGGCAGAAACACCTCTCTCTCTTTCCTGTAGGTCAAGGCACATCCAGAGCACATATTTACGTCCTGAAATACATGCATTGTTTTAAAACTTGACTGGCTGGAATTTTCAAACTTGCCTTAAGGATATGGATGCCCAGCTCTCATTAATTTTAATTCAATTAATTAATTTGGTTACTCATTTCTCATTTTAATTTTAATGGGAATTGGGCATCCAAATCCCATAGGCAGGTTTAAAAATATCAGCCAGAAGATAATGAATATCCAAGGGAACGGAATTCCAGAGTAAGCTGGAACTTCACTGCTGTGAAAGTTCTGCTAAAGAGCCACTTCGCTGCTTTGTGTGGTCAGGAGTTACAATTGAGGTTCTTCCAGAAAAAAACATGTCTCTGACTGTTCTTCGGAAGTCAACCTTCCCGTCTGAGAAAAATACTAAGAAAATATGGAGGTTTTTAAGCACCTTTCATGTTACTCAACTTTTGTTTCATGGAAATGTCAAATAGTGGAATAAAGAGTCTGTTTCTTCCTGCTGTTGTATCTGGTATCTATCATAAACCAAGTATTCAGAACTTATTGTCAAATCTAAAGCTGGTGAGCAAATCAACAGGTGCTATTATTGGTCTTATCATTCCAAATGGATTTTCTCTATTTTTAATGTTTCTGGGAAGCAATATTCCTTTTTCCTTTTAATTACCAGATTGCAGCCTGTTTTGTGTACAATAGCACTATACTGGTGAAATTAAATTTCTCAATTAGCAATGAAAAAAGAAGAGCAGTTAAAATGGCAAAATAAGCAAGTCAAACCTCCCTTAATTAATTTTATCATTGCTTTTTTTTTTAAGAAAAAAGTGCAGTTTAGCTTCACAGGGGAAAATGTCGCTTAATCATGCTACATTTAATTGGAACAAATAATTATAGTGAAATATTAATCATTATGCACTGAAGGCCCATTTGAAATGTAATCAGTGTGAATGGAAGCCAGCCTGCTTCCTGCATTAATTTGAGCTGTAACCTGGATCAGGCGTGTTTCCCAGGAATCTCTGTCCAATGCTTGTAGCCATTGTAAACTGGAAATAGCTTGAGTGTAAAATTCCATATAACTAAGCCACTGGATATGAAAATTCCCACTGTGAGAGCCTGTACACATCCTGGAAGAAACATTAGGATGGAGTTTTCAAAGCCCTGGGTATGTGCTGTCAGTATCCATTGTCATGGTAATCCCATGGGGAATTTTGCCATTAAATTCCATGGAAGTGGAGTTTCTCAGTGCCATGAGCTCGTAAAGAATTGCTTTCAAGAACTGAGGGAAAAAAAGGTAAACACTGTGATTGCATCCATCAGTTTCCATTGCATCAATCAGCTTCCATTTAAACGCCCTCTGTTGTTAAATTGAAATGAAGATGAATTTGTTGTTCTGGATGGTTTAGACATCTATTAATTATACATGCACATAATATTTAATTATCATGAGTAAGTGAGGCAATTTTCTTGAATTAGAGATGGATTATTCCATTCAGATCCCAGCAATTGGACTTTATGATGTTTGTCAGTTCATAATTAGCTTGGAATCGCTAGCTATGATATGGGTATTAGAAAGTTTGGAAATCCTTGGAAATCTTACAATTTGAGGAGCCTCTCGTGGCACAGATGGCCTCCTGGATGCCCACGAGAAGTCTGAGCCCGTGAAGTTCATTTATAACTTCTTCCAAGCTCCTGATTGCCTCACCTTGAGCTGTGCCAGGGGAAGGTCAGGTTGGAGATCAGAAAAGGTTCTTCCCCCAGAGGGTATCGGGCACTGAACAGGGAATGGGCACAGCCCTGAGGCTGCCAGAGCTCCAGGAGTGTTTGGACAGCGCTCCCAGGGATGCACAGGGTGGGACTGTTGAGGTGTCTGTGCAGGGAGGGACAGGGGTTGGACTGGATGATCCAGGTGGCTCCCTTCCAGCTCAGGATATTCTGTGACCTCTGGGAGAAGGGGAAGCAAGAAGAAGAAGGAGAAAAGAAGACACAAACCAGAGAATTTGCTGGTGCCCAAGCTGACCTCTCCAATTTCAGCAAGCAATGAGAGCATTGAGTAATCTCCTCCCCAGAGTAACTATTCAGATGCTGTGCAGTGTTTCCCTATTAAGAAAACTCTTTATGTTCCCTAGATTTTCAATGTGGCTCAACACTAAGGGTCAGCTGAACATGTATTACCTGTGCAATCAGAGAAAGCTTTGCTCACATTTCCTCTCTTCCTACTTTGGCCTTTCCCTGCTCCTTAGTTTTCCAGGTGCCTGCCAGTGTTTTGCTTTCCTCCGGAAGAGCTGTGGCTGAACGCTCCTGCTTAGGAATTGGCAGCTTGCAGCCAAGGTGTGAGCGGAAAAATGAGCGGGAGAGGGGGAAGAGAGAGGGGTGGAGAGGGAGAAAGCTCATCTAAGCTCTTTCCTGGGAACGCTTTGGAGTTCAGGCTTTCTGTCAGGTGCCTTTGACAGGAGTCAGGACTCACTGAATGGATGAAAGGGAGAGAAGAAAAAAGCAAGGCCGAGGCAATTTGAGATAGTACCCAGTGTATCTTGGAGCGAGATAGCATTCAAAGGCCAGGTTTAATTTAAGCAATGGCTCTGTGGAGTGTATTAACCTTTCCACCCTCCCTCCCTCCCCCATGCTGAGCACTAACTGTCTTTTCTGGCTTTTTTAGAAGTATCTTTCCAGCTCTACTGCACCATTTTTCATCTCCTCTTTGAAGGAGATATGTCCCTGAAATTATCTGTTCGGAATCATGCTAATCCACCTGCTCTATCCCCCAGTGAGGAAGGTAAATATGGATTGTAAATGGGGTTACCATGACAAAAGCTGGGAGGTGGGAGAGTGGAGAGGCAGGAGTAAGGATGGCAGCAGGATGGATGGAAATGATGGAGTTAGCAGGGCAAAATGAAGGGAGCAGGGGAATGTAGGTCAGATATTCTGCCAGCATAAATGTCACAGGTGTGCTGGCTTTGGTAGATCTGTGCCCATTTATTCCAGCAGGAAAGTTAGCCATGCTTTCTAGTCCCAGCTAATTATGGCTGGTACCTCAGTCTCCTATGCATGCATGCATGGGAATGACCTGGGGTTTATATCCTCTTTTCTTCTCTGATCTCTGACCTGACTTTTGAAATGCCTCCTGAAATACTTGCTGGCTTAATCTACTGAGTTTGGCATCTGTGACTTGGACAGGACGAAAAAACCACCCTTCTACTCAGTATTTGAGTAACAGAGTTCTAGTTAGGATAAACGGGGATTTAAAATGAATTGTTGTCCTTTTTTTTTTTTTACTACTGACATTTTCTACTTTTTAAATTAAGCTCTAAGAAAAGAGAAAAAAGAAAACCATCATATGCTGAAGTTTGAGAAAACATTTTTTTCCACTTAACTGGTGTTTTGATTGTAAAAAGACTGCACACCTGTCANCCCTGGAGGTGTCCAAGGAAGGGCTGGAGGCGGCACTCAGTGCTCTGGGCTGGTGACAAGGTGGGCACTGGGCACAGCTTAGACTCAATAGTCTTTTTTCCAACTTTAATGATTCAGTTATTCTATGACATTGCCCAGAGAAGCTGTGGCTGCCCCTGCATCCCTGGAAATGTAAGCCAGGTTGGATGGGGCTTGGAGCACCCTGGGATAGTGGAAGGTATCCCTTCCTATAGCCAGGGGTGGAACTGGATGGGCTTTAAGTTCCCTTCCAACCCAGACAATTCTCACAGGTGCAGCAGGAGATACGTTTGTGTGTTACAACAGTTACAGATAACAACTTCAGATGTTTCCAGCATTTTAAATAATCCATACTGTATATACAGACCTTCTCAGCCAATTCTTTTCAGTAAAGAGTGAAAAAGAAGCTGGAAAATCAATGTACCAACAACAGAATCATTATGTCTGAAACTGTAACAGGGGTAAGCGTGTTGAAATTAATTCATCCAGATGGCACCAGAACTCACAGGCTGGAATAATTTCTCTAATGCATATTAGGAACTAGTGAAATAGCTTCAAATAGGGGTCTGGATAAAAACGGCTTGATGTATTTTGGAGGAGCTACAGTTCCTCCTGACTTTGTGTAATGGGTAAGTTCAGACACTTCACTTCTGACAAAGTGGTCCATGAGAATTTTTTAACGGGCTCCACCATGGAGCTCTCTCTACATGACAAATGGGGCTGCAAGAGCTCTCCTGGTCTGCAGACAAGCCACAGATGAAAAACACTGACAGCACTGCCCACAAAAAGAACAAGTTGTGTAATTTACTGTGGGTCACACATTTTGAATGTTGTAAAGTTATACCCAAAGCTGTCACCTTCACAGATTGAGTGACCTCCTGTGATAGTAAAGGTTATGAAATAAAGAAATGTATCTTGCAACTCATTAATCTTTAGAGAAACAGCCAGAAGGATTTCTGACTGCTGTTTGCAGGTACCAAAAAGTATGAGACCAAACACTGCTGTGAAAGTTTGTGGGGAAAATAAATCAACATTTTGGAACAAAAAGATGTTGTATCTTCTTTCTGGGTTGGAGTGACTTTGATCTTTAACTACTTACGAATGAATCCAAATAGAGTTTGGGGCTTTCTGAAGTTTGCAGAAGTGATTTGCATTTCAAAAGGCCCTGCAGTAAACACCGGTTAAGGTCCCAAAAGTCTTCTAAGAAGATGATTAACTTGAGAAATCCTTTGCTAATAATTAGTGGGGCTGACTCCTAGGTGAAATCACATATGGTGGAAAAAAAATCGTGTATCATCATGCACTGGAGGAAGGACTTAGAAGTCAGTTTCTTTATTAAATCACAATTAGGTTTGTGCTGGAACATTTACATTTGAGTTCCCAGAAATGTAAAGAAAGAAGAATGAAGAATGTTTACCAGCATTACAAAGATGTAGTTTACTTTTCTGGGAGCTCTGTAGAGCCATAGCAATTGATGAGCGATACAATGTTTTTTTATAGCATCAAATGTTTTTTTATACCATCAACATACTACGGATCATGTGAATCATAGAACCATTAAGGCTGGAGAAATCTCCAGGATCATCAAGTCCAGCTTTTGACTGAGTACCACCATGGCCAGTAAAGCATATCACCAAATGCCACTTATGAACACCTCCAGGGATGCAAACTCCACCACTACTCTGGGCAGTTTTCCAATGCTTAACCACTCTTCCAATGAAGAAACCTTCCCTAATACAAAACCTGACACTCCCCTAGCACAACTTGAGGCTGCTTCCTCTTGTCCACTCAGAAATGGGATCAAACAATCAGTTCCTCTGAGATCAAGGACCGATTCCAAACTTGGTTATGCACACGTCACATGTGCGAGAGCCTCTGCATTTTTCAGTGGGGCCTCTATCCTGATTTTAGAATGGGATGTTCTACTGAGTGTGCCATTATCACACTTAATAGAGACCAATAAAATGATACTCTTGGAATTTTTGAACGTTTCCACAATTCTTTATAACTTGTAATTATTTATAAATACATTCTAGCCTGCAGTGATGTCTTCTACAACTTTACAGCTGTGCATGATGTGAAAACACACTTTTGAAGAGCTGTGGCACATGCACAGCTTTCCTTTGCAGCCATGGATTTGTCACTGCGAGAAGCTGTGGGACAGCTCTGTCACCGCACTCCTGACACACTCCTGTCCCAGCCGGTTCCAGCTGGTTCCAGCCGGTTTGCAGCTGGTTCTGACCCCCCCCGCTGTCCATGGGGTGCTGGGGAGTGGCCCGTGGGGACAGCAGCGCGTTCCAGGGTCCTTTGTGACGTGGGGGCTGCGTGTGCCCAGAGCCCATTGTGACACCTGGGGCAGCACCCTGACCAGGAGGGTATAAAAGGGCACAAAGAGCCCGGGGTGCCCACTCCCAGGAGAGCAGCTCCGTCAGGAGACAGCATCTTCCCGGGATACTGCAGCGTCGCTGGATGACGGAGATGGCTACAGATGAGAAGATGACCACGGGCGTTCAGACCAAGCGGAGGTGGCTGCGCTGTCTGAGGAGGCAGAAGGTGAGGGATGGGGCAGCACGCAGGTGCCTCGGGGCCGGGGCCGGGCTTGCTGGAACAGAGGGAGCTGCTGTGCCAGGGCAGCCCTTTGGATCCCACGTGGCCGCCTCATCCTCAGCCTTGTCCTCCTCCGTGCAGATGTCCGGCTGTGAGTCACGGGCAGCCCCGCAGGAAGCTGAGGAGCACCGTGACTCCTGTGCTGCCCCTGGCGCGCAGGCGGCAGCAGCAGAGAGCCGGGCAGCGGCCCCGCACAGCCCCAGGGCCCGCGGCCAGGCTCTGCTGCGCTCGCTGCGGCGCGGCTCCCGTGCCGTCCTGAGCAGGATGGCGGCTGTGATCCGGCCCCGCGGCCAGCAGCCGGGGACACAGCGGCACCTGGCTCAGGGCACGGGCTCAGGGACGGCAGCAGCAGCCCCCGCAGCAGGGCCAGAGAGCCGGGCAGCTGCCCCGCACAGCCCCTGCTGCGCCCCCGGCCCCTGGCCCGGCCAGCTGGAAGCTGTCGGTGGGCAGGGGGCAGGGGCAGAGGTGGGGGCTCTCCTGCCAGCAGCAGAGATTGAGGAAAATGCCTGCCTCATCCTGGATAAAGACGAGGAAGGTAAACATGAATGAGACCCAAGCTGGAGAAGTGGAGAGCAGAGGCCCCCTGTGAGGCCACGCGAGGCATGGGTGGAGCATGGGGACCTTCCCCTGTGAACAGCCACAGGCCAAGCCCCAGCTCTGCCCAGCAGAGCCCCTCGCAGTGGGGAAAAGGCCTCAGCTCCATACCCAGTTATGGACCCCTGCCCTCCCCCCCAGCCCCTTGCCTAGCCAGCTGGAAGATCTCAGTGGGCAGGGGGCAGGGGCAGAAGCAGACCCATGCCTGTCAGAGGCACCAGCAGAGGGGTCTCGCTCCAAGGAGCTCAGGAGTGTCTGCAGTTTGCCAGGGCTGTCCATAGAGAGGGCGGAACTCACACAACTGAGCTGGAACGCTGAGGAGGAGAGTGCCTCAGGGTCCCGCCCATGCAAGGCCAGAAGATGCATAGCTGACCAGGAGGGCTGGGGAAGAGTGGCTCAAGCTCCTTCCCATATAGGTCATGGGCAGAGTAGAATTCTGTAGGTGAAAGAAGGGGTAGATGATAGTAGAGTTCTCTGCTAGAATTTAAGAAAACGGGATAAAGGCCATCTCATGCCTTCTAGTCCTGTTTAATTCATAAATTAGAAAATGTGGTTAAGTCTAGGCAGTTATATAAGAAAGCTAAGTGTTTTACGGTAAAGAGCTCTGAAGCTTTAAACTAGACATTAGTGTGTAAAGAAGAGTAGTAGGAAGCTCTTCTTGTTTCTCGTAGATATTCAGCACTTGGTCTGGAATATGTTCGTCAGGAATATATTCCTTAGACACTTGAGTTGTAGCTGTTTCTAAGTAAAAATGGGTTAGATATAGATAAGATGCTTTTATTGA